>PVJH01017875.1:0-46641 GCA_004026705.1 Nesogale talazaci
TCCCACGCAAAACCACTACGCCACCAGGGCTCAGCCCAAACCTCTGTTTTATACATATATGAGAATCTCCAAATTTGTTTGTTTAGTCAACCAAGACTAACACACTCTCTTACACAGTTAACTATAAACAGTTAACTAACTGTTAACTAACATACCTAACACAGTTAGCTATGAACAGATCTTTGACTCATGTTTCCTTAAGAATTTTCTAATATTGGCTGCATAGCTATATTATAACACTGACATTTCATTTGTCCTATTTACTTTCCAATTTCTTCATAGAAGATCACAAACTTCTTGTAATAGGTTTTGTTTCTGCTATCTTAAGCAATATCATAGTAAAAATATTTGCAAAACTCATAAAAATGTTTTTCAAGCAAAACAGACCATTAATTTTGACTTCCCAATGAAGTTAACAGTAGTCTAATGTCATTTATCAATGAAATTATGTGCTGGCTGTTATAATAATAGCTGCATTTTTTAGACACCAACATTATATTAGTCATTATAGAAAAATTGACTATTGGCTGAAAGGCAAATTAAAGTGTTGCAAAATCAAATATATCATTGCATAGTGCCTATATGAAAGGTGACCCAAGAAAATGCACACATTATTGAACAATATAATTAATATCACATACAAGTAGTTTTTGCTCAAGATCATTCAGTATATTGACAGAAACACAGGTCAGATTGCAGAAAGTACAGGGAACAAAAGATATCATTGTTGACATCAGGTGAACTGTGGCTGAAAACAAAGAATACCAGAAAGATATTTAGTTGTGCTTTAGTGACTATGCAAATGTATTAGACTGTGTGAATAATAACACACCATGTATAGCTTTGAGAAGAGTGAATTCCAGAAAACTTCATTGCACAACAATGGCATCAAATATAGGACAGTGCAGGACCCAGGAGCATTTTGCTCCATTCTATGAAAAGCTGTTATGCTGAAACAGTCTTTAGGTGAAACAGCTGTTTATGCTGAAACAGCTGTTAGGTGGCACCTAACAATCATCGATGAATATATATGTACACATTTATGTGTTCATATGTGCACACACATATAATCAATAAACATATATACATATATGTGTATATACATATATATACATACATACATATGGAGAAAAATTTAAATGCCATCAATGGGGGTTGGGATGAGATTGATTGTGCTTATATGAAAGATGACCCAAGACTTTGTTTGTTGGTTTGTTTTGTTTGTTTATTTGTTTTGTAAATGTTTATGGTAAATCAGATGGGAATTTAAATTTCAGACCACCAACTTAAAATCACCTTATGCCTACCCTCAGCAGATAGACCTGAATAGCTCCATAGACCGATCCATGGAAAGGATGTCCCCAATTCCTCTACTCTTTTATCACCCACTCTCCCAACAATGAGAGAAAACTCTGAACAGAAGAGATGTGGTACTAATTAAGGGTAGTATAATATAATGGATTAAAAGAATACTCACATTGGCTGAGAATAGGGAATGGAGAAGCCTCTTCCTCTGCAGATTGTGACAGCATTATAATTAATCCTGTATCACAGTCTGCAGGAATTGAAACCATTAAAAGACCCCAAGACCTGAAGACTAGCCCCATAGCCCAGCATATAGAATCAAGAACTCTGACAGAATCCCAGCTCTTAGAAAATTCTTCATATCATCATGCAGAACACAGAATATGAAATCTAGAGCTTTGGGAAAATGCCACACCCTGCATAATTGCCCACGATACTGTAGTCAGGAATAGAACAATATAGGTGGCAACAGGTGACAAATCAGCCACGCTTATCGTCATCGCCGACTTTGTGTCCCGGGAAAGAACAAAAATTTTGCTTTGCTTTCTTTGTTGTGGTTTTTCAATTGGTTTTGTTTGTTTGTTTTGTAAATATTTATGTAAGGTGGGAATTTAAATTTCAGGCCATCAATTTTGTATTCAACAGTATAATGAATCAAATGCACAATTGGATTACCCTTCTCATTGATTTCTCTTCTTGTTGTAGATTACTATCTTCCATTACACCCAAGTTAGCACCTATCAATAGTCAAGTCCATTGCTTTATCATCCATCCTTTGTCCTCCCCCACTTGGCAATCTCCAGTCTTTTCTCTTTGGTGTGAAAGTCTATCTTGGTTTTCCATATTTTTTTCCTTTAATCAGCACTCACATAATATTTGTCCTTTTGTGAATAATTCATTTTACTCAGCATAATGTTCTCCCACTCTATCCATGCCATAAGATCCTTCATGTTTTTATCATTGTTTTTAAGTGATGTGGAGTATTCAATTATACCAGGGTCTCTTTGTCCACTCTTCTGATTGGCATTTATATATAATCCATCTTCTTGCTATTGTGAACAATGACGCACTGATCATGGATGCACATACATCTGCTCTTACAACTCTTACTTCTTTAGGATATATACCAGAGTATATATTCTGGGCTTCTGGACTGAGTGGAATTTTTAATTCCAGTTGTTTGAAATAGAGCCATATTGCTTTCAACAGTGGTTATACATACTCGGTCCTACCAGCCATGTAAGAGGGCTTCAATCTCTCCCAACCTCTCCAGAATGTGTTATTTTCTGTTTTATTGAACTGTGCTGTCAATGTCAGTGTAAGGTGGTGTGGTAGGGAGGTTTATTGTGCCAACCTGGCCAATGAGAACACGTGGAATTAATAAAATCACAGTTTGACTGGAGGGCAAAAAGATAAATGGCAAGGCCCGGCCCTCTTTCTCTAGCTCTCCGGTGATCGGACCAGTGTGCAGCTGTTTTAACTAGTTCTCTGCCTCAACTTGTGAGCTACACTACCTGTGGGACAGTCAACTTGTGATCCTTGTCCCTGGAGCTTGAGGTTTCCTTTAAGCCCTGCTTTGCCATGCTGTTGGTATGTATATCACTTGAGTTTGAGACTGGCGGATCCTGTCGTGTTGCATTTGGTGTCCATCCTAGCCTGCTTCGCTGAATTCCTGAGCTTCTGACTGTTGGTAACCCATCCTGCTATTTGCTGCGTGAGGCCAGACTACCTGAATTTTCTTAGGGAAGAATCAGGTGTCTGCTTCCTTTCCCGTGGATCCAATAGCCCTTGTGAATTGAAGGACTTCCAGTATATTAACTGTTCCATGGAAGTGAGTTGAACTGAGCCCTCTGTACTGCTGTGCTAACATGGATGATATCTCTTTTTGTTTTGATAAGCATCTTCCAAATGGCTAGTGATGGTGAGTTATCTTCTATGTTTGTTGGCTATTTGGCTGCAATCTTTGGTGAACTGTTTTTCTGTCCTTGTAAAAATCCTCAGCGTCAACAATATGTGGATCATATAAGCTGGAATCCACCAAGACCCCAATTCTTCAATAGTTACCAGTCAGGATTCGCTATCACCTATTAGGTAGATGTTCAGAAGCAGCAGGGGCTAGCACAGCTAGACAATGGCAAATGAAGACCAGAAACCACCCTTTTCTCTCAACTGATGACACTACAGGAGAATCCTTCAAGCCTTTTTCTTAGAGAAGGATGAGTAAATGGTACTCAACCAATTGTGAAAACCCAGAAGTTACGGGCATTGTCCTAAGTTGTACATTGTTACTTCTGCCTATAGGCCAATTAGCCTACAACATAGAAATTAACTTCATTCAAATCATAATTTATAAAGGTATTTTGATGCATCTGAGTAAGTAAATTATAAAATTCATACTAGCACTGTGCTATCCAGTGATGAATCAGCTGCCACCTTTAAACAAATCTTATTTGAGCCAAAATGGGATCACAGTCATGTAACAACCTCAGAAAGTTGATGAAGATTATCTGGAAAACTAGAGGAGTCCAAAGGAAGAAATCATTTTTTGACATAATACTTTCAAGGGGTATTTATTCATAAAAGAGATTGGAGTTACGGAGCACAAAGATAAAATTCCAATGTTCTGGATGTTCATTTTGGAATGTAGTAAAATATTTTCATTTACAAGAATCAGATTTGTAAAACGTGTGGTAGATAATCTGCTAGCTTTGCTTTTCCTGAAATGCTGTTATCTATTTGTTGGCTGTAAGCGGTTGCAAAAGCCCAGTTCTGGGTGCTTAGATAATGAAGCTTGAGTGTTGGGAAAGGCACTGAGAAACGCAGAACTTGAACCAAAAGCAAGGGAGCACATAAACATAACAACTTGAATGCTTTCACCTCGGCTTTTATTATTTCCCTTCTCTAAACTGCTCCAGAAATAATTAAAAGACCATCACATTCCTGCAACCATGGCAGTTCTTAGCACATTGTCAGCACTTGAAACAGTCCCAGTAGGCAGGGTTAGTCTGCACAGGCCACAGTGAGGCCAGCGACAGAGTTGGAATAAACTCGGGAAAATTGACAGCACCTGGCCTCTCCGGGGCCTCAGGGACCTAGTCTTCAGATCAGACCAAAGGAAGGACAATACAGTCGACTGAAAGCAAGCCAGTTGAAAATAGTCTTAGAAGGTAATCTAAAGGCCACTTGCCTATCAACAGGAACATGAAAAAGAGAAACACACATATGAGAAACCAGAGATGAAGATTGTAATGAAAACACATGCAAGTACATGACCAAGGGGCTCTGATTTTCAGCATCTTTTTTCCCTTGTGTGGAAACTGGTTGGATGATTTTCAAGGTCCTTGAAGACTATGCAAATTCTATGGAAGGTGAGAAAAAAACTGAGTGAGGAAACTTTGCAAATCTGAAAAAAAATAGTGTACAAAGGGGATAATGTAGAAAGTGAAGGGGGAGATAATATTCTGTCATGCATTTAACTGAACATGTATTATTTGCATAAATACTTTGGTTATAATATGTAATTTTCAAAGCTTTCTTAAGCATAATATTTATTATTGATCCTGTTATCTACAACCCAAATCCAGAGCTGTATAACTCAGCTCCCATTGTCAGAATATGGTAGACTCTGACCCACAGGACACTGTGTGTTGGAATCAACTTGACTCGATGGTAGTAACTTTGGTTTGATTGAACAGAGAGGGAAGGAGGGAAATAGAGAGTAAATAAACAAGTTCTAGTTATTATGTCAGTGGAGAACCCAGGAGTTTCTTTTGGAAGTGGACTTTTATTCAAACAAAACTGAGTCAGGCTATCTAATATTACTGATATATAAATGTGCAATGATTTTTTTATCAAAGCTATGTAAACTTTTGATTTTGCTACATCTAGACCAGTAAGTTTAACTTTCTGTTGTCTCAGCTCATAAAAGTCTCCCTCACTTACCTGCCTGTTGTTTTCCAAGTTATCACATCCCTACGTACTACTGCTGTTTTCCCCAGCAGAAATTCTCCAGTTACTCAGAAAAGATCATAAAATGTGTCCTCATTTAAAAATTCTGAGAAATCCATGCTGTCGGTATATGCAATGTTATTTAACCATGTAGAGAAAACACGGGCATCCTGTTATTCCTCATCTGAGAAAGCACTAAAATAGATAGAAAAGGCCTCTGGAATCTTACTCTGTGATACTGGCCTTAGAATGAGGTGACATAGCTTCACTGAATCGGTTTTAAATAAACCTACTTCCCTTCAAACAGAAGATTCTAGTCAATGACAAATTTTCCAAGCAGATGACAAATCCCCAAGTATGCATAGTCAATTTAACCATTGTATAATTAATATGTATGTGTGTTGAGCAAACCCTGATGGCACAGTGGATTAAGCACTGGGTTAAGTGCACCTGTGGTGGTTCCACCTACCAACCACTGTTTAAAAGACCAATGAGGCTATCTACTCCTATAAATATTCCCAATCTCAGAATCCCTAATGAATAATTCTACTCTATATTACAGAGTCATTGAGTCAAAATTGACTTGACGCCATTGATTGTTCTTAAATTGTTTGTATGTGTGTTGAGATAATGAGATGGCCAGAAGAATAGATTCATAGACAGGCAAGGAGCCCTCATGATGCAGTGGGATGAGCTTCTAACTATAAGGTCAGTAGTTCAAGACCCAGTTCAAGACCCTTCACTGAAAAGAGTTCACACTGTCTCCTCCCATACAAATTTAAAGCTTCGGGTTCCTGTGTAGCAGTCCTAGTCTGTCCCATGGGGCTACTATGAATTGGAGTCAGCTGGACTAGTTGGAAGTAGGTTAGTTTCATAGAAGAGAGGGGGCTGGAGGGAAAGAGAAGTAGAATAAGCAAATATGTTCTAATTATTATTTCAGAAACTACGATACTATGAAATGATGAAACTATGAAATGATACTATGTAAACTAGGCATCATTTTCATGGGCGAGAAAGTTATCCACTGGCTAAAGAGATCACTGTTTTTCTTGAAATGATTATTAAAAACAATAGTTGGGCTGAGCCCCGGTGGCGCAGTGGTTGTGTGCGGGACTGCAGCCCACAGGACAGGTGGTTCATATCCAGCAACAGCTCTCCAGGAGCAAGGATGGGCCTCCCATTCCTACCAGGACAGTGATGCCCACAAAAAAAAATAGTTAGCATCGACTGAGTGTTCATTTATTTTTACATAGACTTTACATTATTTAATCACACAGTCATCCTGTAAAGAGGGCATCATTACTAAATCCATTTTATAAAGGAGGAAAATGAAGCATAGAGAGATTCAGTAATCCACACAACACACGAGGGACAGCCTTGGGATTCTAGAGGGCATATATGAACCACCATGCTACCCTCCCTTAAGACAACAGAAGAAAACAGCACACAAAAATAAGGACGCGAGGAAGCCAATGATTAATTGGCAAATGAATGGAGAAAACAATATCATCTTGAGGAGAACTGATCATTTGATGAGCTCCTGCTGAGAGCCAGACTTTGTATAATCCAGAAAAGAAACTGAATATTCATGCCTTCTGCTGTGGGTCCTACACCAATGGTTTCATGTTGGCTTGCCACCTACTTTATGCAGAGCCTCAGTGCCTTGATTCATAAAATAAATCCCTTGTGCATCAATTAGCTGGAACCAAAAATTTAGGTCATTGCTCATTAGCACCATGGAGACTGTATCAAAAATATTCTCTTAAAGCTTTCTGGGTCTCAAAAGGGAAAGGGAAAAGCACAGTCCTCTACTAAGTTCCACCTTGAACTATCTACATAGCAGTTTATCCTAGAACAGAAATCTCAGAGGCATTTATGCCACATATATTCGTTGAGATCCACAGTCTGAACAGCAAACCTTGACATTATTTTCTCCTGGCATTAAAAATAACACAGAAAGCTATGCATATCTGCCATCTCCTCAAAGCCAAGGGTTTGGCCTGGCTAATTTCCTACTACACGCAATCTCTCAGCATCCTTAAGAGCTAAGCAAGGAGCAAAATTTTACAGCATTTGAAGTTAGTCCTAAAGCCCCCATGCTACGGATATTGCAATCATTTAAACACTCTCCTTCCTCCGATTTTAAATAGAGTATAAAGGGAAATGAAAAATTTAATTCACTGTGAAGAACCAAATTAGCTTTGCAGATAGGAACAAAAGGTCTATCTGCGTTTCACTGCTGTTCCCTAATCTCCCATGCTACTCAGGCAGATCATTTAATAAATCAATCAGCTGTTAGCCTTTTGTGACCCCACAGAAGTGGCCACTGACCCTGCTCTGGCCTAACCCATAAATAACCAACTGTGAGATTGACATCATTTCCAGGAGCCACCATCATGTCACACTTCCAGCAAGCTCTAGTACCCCCCAAAAGAGGACCCTGCACCCTTTTTCTCTAGTGTTTCTAAAGCCACTGTGTCCTTCACCAATCACTACAAGCCCCATCTCACACTTGAAGGTTTCTACACTTGTTCTACTCCATAGGACACTCTACTCCAGTTTTCTGAGGTATTTGTGCTTTTGTGCTTCTTACTTGCTTCTGAGCATTGAGTGCCTGGTGTTCCCTGCTCATTACACCTTCATATGTATTGATTTTACTTCTTGACAAAACAGGAGGAGGAGGTAAAGCAAGCATATTGTTGTGAAGCCACGTAGAGACCTCGGTTGAAATATCAACTTCACAACTTTCCAGAGTCTCTCACCTAGATGAACGCCAGCTTTCGCTTCTGTGAACCGTCTGTGACAGTCTCATGTAGGCCACACTGAGGCAAAACACTAAGGGTGTGCATGAGAGCAGCATGCACAAAGTCCCCACGGAATACCAAAAAGAGACTGTGGGGCCACGGTGTGGAACCCCAACAGACTCGACCAGAAAACACTCCTGTGGGGCAACACACAGACCTTGAACTAATTACAGGCTTTTCTTTCTTTCTTTCTTTCTTTCTTTCTCAATCATTGGTTGTTGTTGTTTTGTTCTCTTTTGCTGTTCTGTTTTGCTCTATGTTGCTTTTTGTGAATATTATTGTCTCTTCAGGTATATCTAGATGAGATAGGTGGGATAAACAATCTGGAGGAGAAAACAGTGGACCGACGGTTCCAGGGAGACTTAGCAGAGAGGGAGGCCTGGTAGGGCTTGATCAAGGACAGTGTAACCAAGAAGAATGACTAAAAGGCAAATGAAGGCTGAGCATGATAGTGGGAAAAGAAAAAAGTAAAGGGAAGTAGAAGAAAGAACTAGGAGGCAAAGGGCATTCAGAGAAGTCTATATACAGGCATGTACATATGTAAATATATTTTATATGATGATGGAGAAATAGATTTATGTTCATATATGTACAGGTCTAGTATTAAGGTAAATGATGGACACTGGACCTCTACTCAAGTACTCTCTCAATGCAAGAATATTTTGTTTTATTAAACTGGCATTCCATGATGCTGACCTTCCCAACATGATCACTTAAGATAATAAGCAAATGTGGTGAAGAAAACCGATGATACCCAGCTATGAAAAGATATAGCATCTGGGGTCATAAAGGCTTGAAGCAGCCATCTAGCTGAGAAGTACAAAGCCCACATGGAACAATCACATCACAAGGTGTCAAGAGGATCAGAGATCAGGCATCAAAGAACAAAAATCATATTATTGTGAATGTGTGTGGAAGTGTGGAGTGGAGACTCAAAGCCCATCTGAAGACAAATGGACACCCCATTACAGAACAGCCTCAGGTAGGAGATGAGCCAGTCAGGGTGCAGTAGAGCACCAATGAAACATATAACTTTCCTCTAGTTCTTTAATGCTTCCTCCTTCCCACTATCAAGATGCCAATTTTACCTTACAATTCTGGCTAGACCAGAGCATGTACACTGGTACAGGAGCAGGAAACACAGGGAATCCAGGACAGATAGACCCCCTCAGGACCAATAACGAGAGTATCAATACCAGAAGACTAAGGAGAAAGTGGGGGGCAGGGAGGGGAATTCAATCACAAGGATCTACATATAACCCCCTCCCTAGAAGACAGACAACAGAAAAGTGGGTAAAGGGAGACATTAGACAGTGTAGCGCATGAAAAAATAATGATAATTTGTAAATTATCGAGGGTGCATGAGGGAGAAAGGGGAGGGAGGTGGGGGGAGGGAATGAGGAACTGTTACAAAGGCTCAAGTAGAAAGAAAACATTTTGAGAATGATGATGGCAACAAATGTGCAAATGCGCTTGACACACTGGAAGCGTGTATGAATTTTGATGAGTTGTATGATTAAAAAGTGACAGTCTGGTATAGGGGAAAAAATAATAAATGAACACCAAAGTGCCTTGTGTGTAGCCTCCCCTCCCAGCACAAGCAGATGGGCATCCATGAGAACACACGCTCATCAAAACAAAAAGAACACAGAAATCCCTACTTAAAAAAAAAATCCTTTAAGCTCCATTGCGTTCTTGAGCTTACCCATTGTAAAGCTCATCTAAGGGTTAAATATATACCAGGCCAACCAAGACACAGAAGATCATCAAATATCTATTTACAGAGAACATACTTGCTACTTTGTAATATTCTTTAGGACTGTTTTTGTTGTTGTTTTGGTTGGCAGCATCGAGCTATTTTCTACCCTTTGTGACATTTGGCACAACAGAACAAAGCACTATCAGGTCCTGCATAAGAATTCATTAAAGGTTTAGTTTGTATTAGACTGTGAGACGCATGAAGAATTTCGTCAATAATATGTCACTAAATCTAAGAATGGATGACCTCCAGGTTTTGATGTGCTTTGGGGGTTCCTGGGGAAGTCACAGGAATGACGTGACAAGCACAACATTCTCTAAGTCTGTGGACAAGTTCATAGTGAATGCCACAAAAATATAGTTAGCTTACAATTTCACAAATCGAACATTCTTTCTCAAAAGATATGTTTTATGTTGCTGACATCCCATTGAATATATATTTTCCTACTTGTTTCTCTAGGACAAAGAAATTTAAAAAGAAAGTCAAATGAAGAAAAACAAGAGAATGCAGGTGATAATTTGTCAAGGAAGAAAAACAAATATCTTGGGACTGAGCAGAATTTTTAATTCAAGGTCAAGGTAAGAGTTAGGAGGACTTTGATTTCAAGTGGCAGAAAACCAACTTGAACCAGAAAAGGAAATTTTTTAATTTTTTTTTTAAGAAAAGGAACTTTTTATAATAATTCTCAATATTCTTATGAAACTCAAGGTCTCTGCAGGAGCTTGAGTCAGTTGCTTGAATGTCAGCAGTTTTCTCTCTATCTAAAAAACATCTTTTCTGCAATCCCTTAGAACATTTTTCATTTTTTCCATTTCTCTTTTTCCCTTTCCCTGGTCCTCTTTCTCAACTGCTCACACTCCCTCTCCCACAACCTTAACCTCTCCCGATCTCCCACTCCTTCTCTTGGTCTTGCTCAATTGCCTTTTTGCATCTCAATGCCATCAAATGAATTCTGACTCAGAGTGCCTCTATGGGACAGAGTGGAACAGACCCTGAGGGTTTCTGAGACTCTAGCTCTCTGTAGGAATAGACAGCCTCATCTTTCTCCTGTGGAGTAGCTGGTGGTTTGAACTGCTGACCTGAAAACCCTATGAGACAGTCATTGAAAATATTTCTCAGTTTTCTTCCAGAGAGTCAGGACCAGATTCTAATTGGATTGGTCAGATGCGTGGTCTAGTTTGGTCAGATGCTTGAATCTAGAGAAGCAGTTCTCGACCTGTGGGTTGCGACCCTTTGGGGGTCAAAGGATCCTTTCACAGGGGTCCCCTGATTCATAACAGTAGTAAAATTACAATTACAAAATAGGGGTCATCACAACATGAGGAACTATGTGAAAGGGTTCCAGCATTAGGAAGATTAAGAACCACTGATCTAGAGGTATGTATATCAACTATGGCCAGGAGGACAGAAGTGCATCATATACAACGGCTGACTCAGGGGAACCACTGAGGTGCAGATAGATCAGAAAAGCGGGAGAAACAAGGTGTTCAGTGCAGTAGGCTTAGCCTTAGGAAAGGCCCTTCTGATAATTTCATGTCTAGTGTATGTTGCAATAATACCCAATGTAAAATAACCTTCAACAATGAATATGAGCATTTCAGAAACCTGTACAGAACCTCTGTAGACTTATGTCCATGCAGTGCAAAGGTGCAGTAAAGTAGCATTGACTTTATAGAAGAACAAATATTGATCAAACCTAGTGCGAGGTACATAAATTTATGGCAGTATAACAAAGTATGTGATAGTTATTAGGATCAGTTTTCTAAATAATATGGAGTGATAGAAAGTGGTTACAATTAAATATTCCATGAAAGAGCAAGACAGCACATTTATATTATATAATGCATAAAACAGTGGCTATATATGGATGTCAGGATTGTGAACATTTTTATTTTTGCCTTTATATCCTTTGGATATTTCTATATTATTTTTACCAAAACTACACATACAGTTTTATAATATGACATTTAAAAGGTTAAAGGGTTTAGTCAAGGAGTCAGTAACAGATTACACATGAGCTGTGAAAAGATGGATGACAGCATATGTCCCGAGGGATTTATGGATCAGTAGTCCTGTTGTTCTTTTTTATAGTTCCATGGTTGTCATCAGTAACCATTAGTCTGTGGTTAACGTGCAGTTGCTTTGCTGAAAAAGGTGTTGTCATTGGGGGTAAAGAAAAGACTAAGGGGAAAAGGGCATTCTGGAAGCAACTCAGCCACTCCATCCCAAATGAAGTGCTCGTGTTTCACAGCACATTTAGCCCTGCCTACTACATGGGCGTCCTCGGATCAACAACTCTAATATATCAATCACACATGAACTTTCTAGAATCATTGTTTCCCTCTTGAAATCTAAATACTATACATGTATTATATGTGTGTGTATTATATGTATAGTATTGTATATAATATGTATAGTATAATGCATGTGTAGTCTTTAAGTCTTCAACATTTCAGTGAGCAGCCAAGACTACCACCTATATGCATCACCCAACCTGACATGGTGGGCATTTATAACAGGCCTTAAAATATCATTATCTTTAATTTGCTATGCTACATACACTTCCCTTGTGGAATGATCATATGAACTGCATTTTTTGTTTTATTTTACTCAATCTTTTTCTTGGGGGCTCTTATAGCTCTGATAACAATCCATTCATCAATTGTATCAATAACATTTGCAGGCAGGTTGCCATCATCATTTCCAAAACATTTTCTTTCTACTTGAGCCCCTGGTATCAGCTCCTCTTTTTCCCCCTCCATCCCACTCCCTCCCATCCACTGTCTCCTTTCACCCACATTTGTGTAGCTCATCCCCCCTTGGGAGGGGTTATATGTCAGTCATTGGGATTAGTTCCTCATTTCTTCCCCCTTGATCCCCCCATCTTCCTCCTACCTTCATGATATTGCTACTCCCATTATTGGCCCTGAGGGTTCTATCTGTCCTAGATTCTGTGTGTTGAGAACTCTTATTTGTACCAGTGTACATGCTCCAATCTAGCTGGATTTGTAAGCTAAAACTGGGGTCTTGATAGTTGGGGGGCGAGGGGAGCATTGAAGAACTACAAGAATGCTGTGTGTTTCATCAGTGTTATACTGCACCTTAGCTGGCTTGACTCTTTCTTGTGTCCCTTCTATGGGGGAATGTCCAACTGACTAGAGATGTACTTTGAGTCTCCATTCAGACCCCTTATTTCCATCAAGTGATTGTTTGTTTGGGGTCTGCTGATGCCTGTTACCTGATCCAGCCAACACCTCGTGATCACACAAGCTGGTGTGCTTTATCCATGTGAGTTTTGTTTCTTCCCTGCTTGATGGCAACTTAATGAACTTCAAGCCTTTAAGACCCCAGATATATCTTGTAACAGCAGGGCACCATCATCTTTCTTTACCACACTGCCTGATGCAACCATTTGGTCTTCAATGATCCTGTTGGGAAGGTGAGCATCACAGAATGTCAGGTTATTAGAACAAAGTGTTCTTGCATTGAGGGAGGACTTGAGTAGAGACCCAGTGTCTGCCTGATACCTTACTACTTAGCCTATAAATATATTTATATAGACCTATATCCCTATTATTATATATTAAGATATTTACATATGTCCATGCCTATGTTTATACTCTATAAATGTCTTTTGCCTTCTAATTTTTCCCCTTTTTCCTTTTCCTTTCCTCCTGTTCCATTGTCATATTTGACATTCATTTGACCCTCTGTACTTCCTCTCAGCTAACTTCTCAGCTGCATTTGTTTTAGCTTTTTTTTTAACCACAATAAAACAATAATTTTACGTCCATTTTGTAGTTGATCATATTGTCTTATCATACAGAGGTGTTACTTTTTAAATTTTTTTTAACAAATCATTTATTGGGGGGCTCATGCAACTCTTATCACAATCAATACATACATCAACTGCATTTTTAATATGAAGAAAAAATCAGAGCTGAGAGTCCACATATCTGTGAGTCTAGGAAAAGCAAAAAAATTATATTACAACTCAGTTTTGTTAATCCTGGATCTACACATCCTAACTAAGAAGTGAACATTTAAATGGTGTCCACTCTTTCGTTGTGTTTACTGAGATGGACATTCTAGAGACCTTTGTCTTCTCCAGTCTTTCAAACTTGAGAGTGCTTGAGTGCCAGGTCAATTACACTCTTCCCTAGACAGCGAAAGCAGCTCTAAAAAATATTGTTGTCACTGTGTCAGGTCAAGTGGAGAGGAACAGAAATATGACTTGGGAGTCTCAAAAGGTATTAGGCAGCAGGTTAGCAGAAATTAAATTCCATTTGCTAGGATTCCATACACTGCCCTCAGAGAGCAAAAAAAAATGTTCAATTCTCTTTATTAGTGCTGGATTCATAGTTTAAAATGAAGATTAAATTAAGGAAAAAAATCAAAGTTGATGTTCTAAATAGCTGTTTAAATTCAAGCTCCTCAGTCATTTTCATCAGCATACTATCCGGCCTTGTCTGACTCCAGAGTCCCTCTTGAGCTAATCTGTTGAGCTCATTGCTGTTGAACCAATTAGGCTACTTTCATCATGCAAGTCCTCTTTCCTCAGAGCTTATCAATGCCCATAAATCTAGTCTGAAAGATTCTGTGCAGCTCCCATAAAGACAAAACTCACTGCTTTTTTGGGGGGGGAGGGGGAATTGGGGGGCATCACTGCCCTCTGGTGGGAGTGGGAGGCCCAGCCTTGCTCCTGGAGAGCTGCTGCTGGATTTGAACTGCCAAGCCAGTGGGCCGCAGTCCCGCACTCAACCACCTCGCCACCGGGGCTCAGCCCAAAACTCACTGCTTTTGAGTAAATGCCAACTCATGACAAACCTACAGGACAGGACAGAACTGCCCCCGTGAGTTTCTGAGACTGAGACTGGCTTTTTTTTTGGGGGGGGGGGGGCGTATTTTTTATTTTATTGGTGGTTTATGCAACTTTTATCACCATCCATACATGCATCCATTGTGTCAAGTACATTCGTGCATTTGTTGTCATCATTCTCAAAACATTTTCTTTCTACTTGTGTCCTTGATTGGCATCAGCTCCTCATTTCCCCCTCCCTCTCTGACCTTCCCTTTCTCATGATCCCTTGATAAAAATTTATCATTTTTTTTCACGTCTTACACTGTCCAATGTCTCCCTTCTCCGACATTTCTGTTGTCCCCCAGGGAAGGGGTTATATGTAGATCACTGAGAATGGTTCCCCCTTTCACATTCAGCCCTTCCCCTTCTCCTCCTGGTATAGGTACTCTCATTATTGGTCCTGAGGGATTCATTTGTCATGGATTCCCTGTGTTTCCAGATCTTATCTGTACCAGTGTACAGACTTCATCTCAGTGTTCCAAGACATGTATACAACATACCAGCATCAAGCAGGGAACCAAGAGAGAGGTCTGAGGGGCTGACACCAGTCCCAACTATGTGGGCACTCACCACTCCCCCCAGAAGACTTCACTTCAAAGGACAGCACCGAAGCTACAGCTCAAGGAGAGGGACATGTCTCATCAAAGCACACAGGAGCAAATGAAGGGAGAGGAAAATAGTGGAACACATCCTCTACTACTAAACCCTGAGGACTACATTCCTGCTCAGAACAACCAAAGCATAAAGACCATAGGGCCAGCCCCACTGCAAAACACAGCAACCCGCACTGACCCATAAGCACTATGGGAAGAACAGTGGAGACACAGTGAGGGAGTTGCACCCAGTCTGATTTCACCACATTGATACGAAACACTAAGGGTGTGCAGCAGAACAGCAAGGGGAAGAGAACAATGAAGTCTCAGGAAATTACAAAAATAGACCGTGAAGTCAAGACACAGCACCCTAATAGAGTCAACAGAAAAACACTCCTAAAGGTCAACTAACAGACCTTGAATTATTTACAGGTTTTTCTTTTTGTCATTGGTTTTTGTTGTTATTATTGTTTTGTTTTCTTCTGTGGCTTTGTTTTGCACCAGCTTGTTTTTTGGGCATACTATTATCTTTGCAGATTTATCTAGATAAGATAGGTAGGACCAACCATCTGGAGGAGAACCCAATGGGACTGATGGTTCCAGGGAGTCATGGGAGAGGGTGAGGAGGGGATAAAAAGGGAGTGGGTGTGAACAAACCCAAGGACAAGGGAACAACAAGTGATCCAAAATCAGTGACGAGGAGGGTGTGGGAGGCCTACTAGGGTTTGATCAAGGGCGACACAACCAAGAGGAATCATTGAAACCCAAATGAAGTGGGGCCAAGACTGAGACTGCTAAGCAGACTAGAAAGGCCAGCTTTCCTGGACTGGTGGATTCAAACTGGTGACCTTGCAGATCACAGCCCAGTGTGTAACCACCACACCACCAGGGCTCCTTTGTCCAGCTCCCAGGCTCCAAAAATCCAGGCTAAACCTACCTAGCCAACTCTTTCCCCACCCTCCAACAAACCTTCTCCACACAACCTGAAGTGGCTGCCTCATCTTGAAGCCATGCTGTGCCTCATCTCAGCACCGATCTTTCCTTGTGCTGATCCTCTCTTCACTCCAACCACAGAAGCTTAGTCAAAGCTTCTGTGGTTTAAAGATCAAAACCTACCGATCCTGAAACCTTCTTTGACTTTTAACACACAAATCTAACTCTTTTCTCAATTACTGTAATGGGTGAATCAGATGAACTGAATACCCACTATAGTCAGAGCTCTGTACACAGGAGTTTATCATTACTATTTTATTTCATCTTCATATGAACACTATATGATATTCAATATTGCCTCATTTTGTCATCAATGAGAAAAGGGAGACTACAATGTAATTTAGTTCTTAGAAAAGCATGATCTCTGTGGAACCTATACC
This sequence comes from Nesogale talazaci, assembly GCA_004026705.1. NCBI lineage: Eukaryota > Metazoa > Chordata > Mammalia > Afrosoricida > Tenrecidae > Nesogale > Nesogale talazaci. The sequence goes on from PVJH01017875.1 coordinate 16,644, forward strand.
ATGTAACACCCCCTGTCCCTACAGCTCAGTAATGAGTTATGCTCAATAAATATTTTAGCTGCACTTAGACGGCATTATGCAGTTAATAAGTAGATGAGCTGCTGTTCAAGCCTAAATCTGCTTCCAAGCACTATGGCTTTATGCGGATACTCAGACACTGGCAGTGGTGGATAGAAATTAATTAAACGCAAGTTGATATTGATTTCACTGAGGGACAAGCACTGTAAGATTGCACTTTCAGTGAATACTGCCAAAGCAAAGTGAGTGGTCTGAAGAACTTCATCATGCCCACCCCCTAACAGTCTCCATCTGCCATGCAAAACAAACACGAAATCGAAGCTAGAGCACTTTGCTTGCCCTGCAAATGCAGCTTCCAGGGCAAGCCCTCTAGCTACCACTTCCCTCTCTCCAGGAACAATCCCTCCCTCCAACCCCTCCTTCACAGAAATCCCTGCTTTTTCTTCTGTAAAAGGAACCCAGACAAGTCAACAGGATAAACACTTTCTGAAAACTTGTATGGTCTTCCTACTAATTAAAAGCAGTGTGTTCTTAGCTACTAATGTAAAGCTTTGTGATTTGAGCCCACCTAAAGATGCTGCATAAGAGAAGGCTGGAGATATTCTTACATAAAGATTACAGCCAAGAAAAACCTAGGGAGTCATTCTACTAAGTAACCCAGAATTCTTTGAGTTAGAATCAAGTTGACAATAATATGCCATCTTTTGGTGTCCAGTAAAATACTCATTTACTTCCCAGCGCTCTCAAATGAATTTGTACATTGAATATAATCTTCCCATCTTTAAATTTTCCATCAGCTGGAATTTAGTTTGCCAATGATTGATCAAAAAAGAAAAATATGAATATTAATAGGGATCTATTTGCTTTCATCTGTACTGGTCAATAGTAAAAAATAAAGTATTCCCATATCTCTGTATTATTTGATACTGTTAAGCCTACAGATGGCCTGTTGGATAACAGGGACAAATACTCATGCAATTTTGAATCATGGCTTCATAATGTTCACAATGTCAAAGTAAATTAAAAAAATAATATCCTATATGACTTCCCGGGAGAAGCAACAGCAACAGCAAACTTGCATTTATAGTTGCCGTGGTTGTGTTTGGTGTCACCATGTCCATTCTGATTCCCAAAGACCTTATGTGTAACAGAATGAAAGATTGTCTGAGCCTCACAGTTGTTTTTGTTTTAGCCTGTGGTTACAGCCCCTGTGTCCATCCAACTCCCTGAGGATGACTCTCCTTTACTAACTCTCCATTTCTCATTAATAATCGGAACATGGAATGGTTGAAGTAGGAATTTAAGAAAATAGGGAGTCAGAAAGAATGAAATGTAATCTCAAAGGTTGCTATTTTAGGCACTAAGTTGAAATGGGGTGCTATTGAACATTTTGAAACAGACAAATATACATTCATTTCGAAACTGCTGAAGATGAAAAATCAAAGAGGATTCTGTCACAGTCATCATCAAAAAGAACAGAATCCAGCAAAAGTATAACTCAAATACAAAGGAGAAATAATAGCTTTTTAAGGGGTGGGGGGGTGGGGAGAGATTAAAGGAATTTGAAAAACAAGACCAGCCTTATTTTTTAAAAATACTAAAGGGAGTTCTTTTAACAGACTAAACAACAACAGACAGCAACCTAAAATCATTATAAAAGATATCATGCTCAAGAAATCATTCTATTTAAGTCATGTACTTCTGTTAATTTTATGATTGAAATGTAGGGGTGGAGGTTAGCCTGTTAATCTGGAGATAGCCATTGAGTAGCCAATGAGGCCTCTATGTGGCATGGTTTTCTCCTGAGACTTCTGTGAAATCTCACAATATTTCCCTTGTGAAGATGAGAAGCTATCTTCCCCAGTTGTTGGGAGTTAGTTTCACAGTTCATGAATCATGGACAAGACAAGATGGCAGCGTTTGAGAAGCTGGAGGAGCCGGCAGAGACACCACATGGCTTTGCCCTGATGGAGCCATATCTCTGAAGCTGGGGCGGCCACATGGAGACCTCTGCCAGCTAGAAGTTGCTCCTGCTGTTGATGGACCCTGAGCCCTGGAAGCAAGGAGCCATGAGGAGACCCCTGCCAGCACTGGGATTCTGCACCCACTGACCTGTGACTTTGTGAGTTGAAAGGAAACTTTACAGATTGATTTCAGGCATATGGGTTAATATCAGACTTATGACTTTGAACTGGACTGGGCTCAATGTCCTGTTCCTCTTATATATAAACCTTTTTCTTATATCTATATGCTTTTCTATGAAATTTGTTCCTCTAGTCTACCTGGACTAACATATTAAGTAATACACAAAAGGGAAACAAAGCCACAGGATTCAAAACAGGAATCCATGTATAATAGTCTGCAATGAAGACAATAAAGTAATAGAAGAAAATGAGTCATACAAAGAAGAAATCAAGTAGTTCACAAAAGACAGCAAATTGTCTTATATTTGGAAGGAATCGAATAAAAAATTAATCTCAGGCTGAGTCGTGGTGCAGTAAGTGGTTGAGTGCGAAACTGCAGCCCACGGCTTGGCGGTTCAAACTCAGCAGCGGCTCTCAAGAGCAACACTGGGTAGCTCCCACAACCACCAAAGGGCAGTGATGCCCCCCTCCCAAAAAAAAGAATAAAAAACTAATCTCAATGAAATAAAAAAGAGGAAACATGAAATCTCCTAAAAAGATAAAAACAGAACAAACAATTGAGAAGAAAATTTAAAAACAAAATTAAATTAGCACATAAAATTACAATAATCAACAACAATAACACCTTCATAAATTACAAAACAGTCACATTAACATCGCTGTATGTAAATGGATTAAGTTCACCTGGTGAGAGACAGAGACAAAGGCAATATGACTAAATGCACTGCCATATCTCATGGCATGTGCAATTAGTGTGCTGTCACTCATATTTTGAAGATGTTCAAGTTAACAGCTGTGTATTAGAGTCAAGTAATCCCACGCATACATAAAGTCCTTTGTACCACTAGAATTTAAAAAATACAAATAATTCAAATAAAAATGAGCAGGAAGCAAGAAGACACAATTCACTAGAGATGACATCCAGAGAGCTAACAATTCTATGAAGAAATCATCACAGTCATTAGCTTAAAAGAAAAAATACAAATTAAAGCAATGATATTACCTCACACTGACCTTAATGGCAAATTTTTAAAACCCCAAGCAGAGAAAAAAAGAAACCAAATTCTGGAGAATATATGGTGAGAATGGAATACTTATACACTCTTGGTGAGATTGCAGAACTATGCAACCATCATGAAAACAGATTGGCACTCCCTTAAATAAATATGAGCAGACATATGCCACATGACCTGGCAATTTCTCTACTCAGTACATACCACAAAGAAATAAAGAATAAAATGCAAATAGAGAAATGCACACCCATTTTTAGAATATTTTTGGTAGGGGTGGTGACTTGAAGTCAGTTTCAACCCATAGCAACTTTATGCATGTCCTGCAACATCCTCAAAATTGCTCTCACACTTGAGCCCATTCTCGTAGTCACTGTACTAGTCCAATTCCTTGAGGACTTTTTGCTCCTTTGCTGCCCTCAACCAAATATGATGTCTTTCTATGGGGACATGTCGCTTCTCCACACATGTCCAAAGAATGTAAGGCGATGTCTCACCATCCTTGCCTTTAAGGAGAACTGTACCCATATTTCTGCCCAAAAATGGGTTTTTCCTTTCTCAAGATTTTTGACTGTTTGGGTTTTTTTTTTTCAGAGTCATAGCCTGAAATATTTATTTGACTATAAATGCACATCAATTTGCCAAAATATATTCCCCATATTATCAGGGACACAAATTCCTGCCTTTCTGATTTGCCTTTTTTCCTTTTTAATCATTTTAAGAAACTCATACAGTTCTTATCACAACCCATACCTCCACCCATTGTGTCAAGCACATTTGTATATATGTTGCCATCACTGTTTTCAAAGCATTTTCTTTTACTTGAACCCTTGGTATCAAGGCCTCATGCTTGCCCCTTCTGTCCTGTACCCTCTTTCCCTCCTGAACCTTGATAATTTATAAATCACTATTACTTTTCATTTCTTACACTGACCAATGTCTCCCTTTACCCATTTTTCTGTTGCTCATTCCCATGCGAGGGGGTTACATGTAGATCATTGTGATGGTTCCCCCTTTCTCCCTCCACCTTCTCCTTACCACCCTAATGTCACTACTCTCACTATTGATCCTGAGGGCTTTATTTGTTCCAGATTTCCTGTGTGTCTACCTCTTATCCAGACCCATGTACATGCTCTGCTCTAGCCAGATGTGTAAGGTAGAATTGGGGTCATTATTGTGTTGGGGTAGGAGACATTAAAAAACTTGAAGAAAGTTATATGTTTCATCGGTGTTATATTGCACCCTGACTGGTTCATCTCATTCTCCTGACCCTTGCTTAAGTGGATGCTCAATTCATATTGATATTATTTTGGGTTCTAGGTGTTTCGTGCCTGATCCCATCAACAGCAGCAGAGACTGGTGTTCTTTTTCCATGTTGACTTTGTTGCTTCTCAGCTAGATGTTTGTTTGTTAATCTTCAAGCCTTTAAGACCTCAGATACTATATCTTTTGATAGCTGAGCACCCTTAGATTTTTACACCATATTTGGTTATGCACCCATTTTGTCTTCAGCAATTGTGTCTGGAAGGTGAGCACCACGGAATGCCAGGTGATTAGAGAAAAGTGCTCTTGCCTTGAGGGAATACTTGAGTAAAGCCCCAAAGTCTGTCTGTGAACTTAAAACTTAAAATATGAATATATGTACTTAGATCTATTTTCCTATGATTATATACAAATATGTTTACATATGTACATGCCTGTATTTAGATCTTTATAAATAACCTTTGCCTCATAGTTCTTGCATCGGTTTCCTTTTACTTTTCTGTTGTCCCACTATTGTGTTAGACCTTCATTTAGGTTTCAGGAATTCCTCTCAGTTATATTGCCCTTGATCCAGACTTACCAGGCATCCCACATCTTCTTCCCATCGGTTTTAGATCACTTGTTGTTCCCTTGCCCCTGGGTTTGTAAGCACCCACTTCCTTTCCCACATCTGCCCCTCAGCCTTGCCTCCCCAGAACCATTGTTTACTCCTCTGGCTCACTTATCGTGCCTATCTTATCTAGATGGACATGAGCACAAAATGGACATGAACACAATAATAAGTATAAGAACAAGACAGGGAAATACATAGGAATGCTCCTTTGAACTGCCTGCAACGAACTGCATTGGGGTGGGGTGTCAGGGGGCCATTTTATCCTTCTCTAGGTTTCACTCTTTCCCTATCTACCCAGTATTCTGTTATTTGGAGGACACGCTGGATGGTCTTCTCGGGGGATGTTGGTTGTATGGCTGTGGACCTGCAAGGACGGTGCTGCATTTGATGATCTCACAGGAAGCCATGGTGGTGTCCCCACAGTAACTTGGAGGACCTCAGAGTGCTCCAACGAAGAATGATGTGGATGGTGGGTGAATGTGCCTACTTTGATATAGAGCACCGCGGATGGTGGGCAGAATTGCACTAATAGGCTAGATCTCTGTGCAGCTTGAGCAGAGGTTCCCACAGCAGCTCGGAGTGCTGGAGAGGGCTGAAAAAGCTGACTTAGAACTTATGATGCACTTCAGCAAGTGGGATGCAGTTCTCTCAACCAAGTGAAACTGCAGATTACAGGCAGGGGCTCCCCCAGGCACATAGAGTGACATAAAAGGCTGGCAGACATTCCTCCAGCTAAGTAGAGTACCACAAAGCATAGACAGGAATTGCCCCTCCTGCTTAAAGGACCCTGGAGGGTAGGTGGGAGTTCCCCTGCAGTGAAAGGTGGGTGGGATTTCCCCAGCCACATGTAAGACTACAGAAATCAGGTGGGTGGGAGCTCCCCCAGTTGGGTGGAGGTTGATCATAGTTGTCCTAAGCGAAGCGTATTGGCCTGGAGGCCAGCAGTTATGTGTGAAAGGAAAGGGACAGGGGAAAAATGAGCCTGCTGAGACTGTTGGGTTGTGGGTGGGGGGCAGAGAGAAGAAAGAGAAAATAAATAGCTGGGCCCCCATCAGCTGACTGTGAGGATGGAGGGGTTTAAACCATGCCCAAAGGTGGTGACAAGCTATAGTTGTGTTGAAGTAAAACCCTTGGGCCAGGCAAAGGAGTTTGGGTCTGGTTGAGACTGCGGTGAGACTGAGCCAAGCCTCCACAGTGGTAATACAAAAGCCAGCAGCTCCTCAAAACCTAGTGGAGCTCTGTTTACTTATCTTTCTGATGCTCCCCCGTGGAATTTTCCTCTCATTGGCTCTCCTATGCTGATTTCTGCAGTCTGTCTGGTATATGTTATTTGATCACCATCTTGCTGGAAGTCGTCCTTTTAAAATATTATATATCTCTAATGAACAATAATGGAACTGTCAAACATCTCATTGCATGGACAAAATTGAAAAACACGCTCAAGAAAATTAGTCAATCTCATAAAAGCAGATACTTTATGACATATAAATGGGGAGAAAAAGCTAAGAACTATTTTTACACCAAAAGTCACAGATTTTGAAGACTGTGATGAGGGAGGGGTGGGTGAGAGTGAGTAAAGGGGAAGGGGGAGAAAGGGGGAGAAAGAAAGATAAAGAAAGAAAAAAGGACTACATATATGAAGAGTTTACTGAGTCCTGTCGGTGTTGTGATGAGATGGGCTGTACAGCCATGTTTTGATATTTTTCTTTGTCTTTGTAATAATCCAATAACAAAAGGATGAAGAAAAACAGAGAGAGAAATGAGTAGTCTAGAAAACTCTCCACTTTCTTATCAGATGAAAACACTGGTCTGGGTGGTTCTAAAAGATGGGATGGTGACATTGAAACTCGCTTCAATGCTTTTGGAGCACATATGCTAGTTTCCCCAACAACAAAATAAGAACATGCATGTCAACATCTCTTTTATCCTGAAGTATAATGCAATTGGTGATAGGATAATATCCATTCATCTGCAAGAAAGACCAGTTAACATAGCTATTATGAAAATGTTCCCATTGATCAATAATGTCAAAGATGAGAGAAATAAAACCAGATATCAAAAGACAGAATTTTGCAAGATCAATGAGCTACTCGTTGGAAATGCCTTTATTCAAAAACATGTATGGCAATTATACACATAGGTCTCTTTACATGAAATACACAGAGATCATGTTAACTAAATCTTTGTAGAAAAACTACAGAGAAGTTCAATCTCATCACTGAAATCAAGTCCAGGGGCTCACTGCGGAACAGACCACCATAATTACTTATGCGTAACTTCAACTTGTAGCTAAAGACAATTCCACGAGACCCAAATTAAAACCTTGCAACCTTGAATATATTCGATCTAAATTTGGAGATCTAATCAAGCATAAATTTGGCACACTGGACACTGGTGACTGAAGACCAAATTGTGGGGTCACATGAAGGAAATATGAAATGAAGAAAAAACACAAATAGTCACTTAAAAAAAAGGAAAAAATGAAAGATGAAAAATAAATGTTAGGAGGCATTGTGAAACTTGCTCTTGGGTTTAGAATTGTTTGACAGTAAGGAATTATTTGACATCCAATCATTTTAGCATGGAAGAGCAAGGTCTTCGTTTTGCAGACTCAGGCGTGCCTGACCCTCACAAGTCACAGTGGCCTCAATTGCTTCATATGGATGTCAATGTCGGGCGATGAATAAGAAAGATCACGGAGGAATTGCGGTACTTGACCTCTGATGATGCTGAAGAGTACTGAAAGGGCCACGGAGTGTCCAAAACACACAAACTGGTCTTTGAAGACCCAGAATCCTCCTTAGAACCAAGGGTGGCAAGACCTGGAAAAAAAATATTTAAATGAAATGTGCAAAGACCTGGAGTTGGAAAATCAAGGGGAAAAGTGAAGCTGAAATGGATTCATGGTTCTTAGTGACAAATAACTGAATCTCAATCAAAAAGAAACTCAAAATGAAAGAAGATGTTAAGGTTTCTCAAGCTGAAAGAACTGGGGAAAAAAAAATTAAAACCTGAAATGGGAGGATTATGTGGGTAAAAAGCAGCATTACAAAAAATAAAAGGATTATGCAAAGTCGCTGTACTAAAAGAATTATTTGGCAACCATGCAACCATTCATTTTGGGATGTAACATGTAACCAAGATGGTCTTGAAAGATGTCTAAGGTGGACTAGAGGCATTAGCCAAAATCAAGCTTCAAGAATGGATAGGATATCAATTAAAATGGCTCAAGAACCTGGTGCAACAATGAAAGTGCTTGTTCATTTATGGTGAGAAGTATGAAGGTCATAGGTGGTTGATTCACTAGAAATGATCCATATTTGTACCTCTTCCAAAGAAAGATGATCCAAAAGAATGCAAACATTACAAAATAATATAAATAATACTACATGCAAGTATAAGAGTGCCTAAGAGCATTCAAAAGCTGTTACAGGAATATATACACAGGAAATGGTCAGAAATCCTGGCTGGATGCAGAAAAAAATCTAAAATGCAAGTTAGCCATTTCTATTATCAGAAGGATGTTTGAAGAATGTAGAGAATATCGTAAAAATATTTCCCTATGCTTTATTGACTAAGAAAATGCATTCATCTATGGGAATTTTAATACATTATGAATAACAATAAAAAATGAGAACTCCAGATTACTGGATTGTGTTCATGTTGAATCTGTCCATTGAATCCGAGGCAGTTATACATACAGAATAAGGCGACCTTGTATAGTTTAAAAGGTGGGCATCATAGTTGTATACATTACCAGGCTTATTCATTCTGTATGTTGGAGCAAATGGTCCAAGAAGCTGGACTGTATGACTAATAAAGCAGCATCATTACTAAAGGAAACCCATTAACAATCTGCAATATGCAGATTCACAACCTTGCTTGCTGAAAGTGAAGAAGGCATGCAGCGATTCCTAACAAAGATCAAACAACAGAGTCTTTGGTATGGATTACAACAAGTATTTAAAAAGAACCAACACAATGGGACCAATAGGTAAGTAGCATCATGATAAACAAAGAAGATTACAGTTGATAAGGAATTCATATTATTTGGATCTACAACCAACCCCTAAGGAAGCAGCAGTCAAGAAATCAAACAATGCAATACACAGGCAAACCTACCATCAAGCTCATTTTGACTCCCGATAACCTTTTGCTTAATAGAACACATTATTCCACAGCCCTTCACCATCTTCATCATTATTAGTAATGTTTGGGCCCATGGTTGCAGTTCTGTCAACCATTGTCATAGAAGATTTGCCCCATCCCTAATAGCCTTTTATCAACCATGATGCCCTTTTCTAGCAACTGGTTTATTCCTGATGAGTTGTTCATGGTAAGCAATTGATAAATTGAATTTCTGGAGATGTGAAAATATGAGAAAAACCACCTCTGGTAGATAATTAGATCCTTCCTTGTGACCTATTCTATTTTTGAACACTGTACTAAACCTTTTGCCTATATTAACCTAAATTTTTAGGAGACTTCTGTGAGTTAGTTTTCATCTGTTTATTTGTTTTGTTTTAACAGATGAAGAAGCAGCATTGAAGAAACTGAAAAGCTGATCAAGGCCACAAAGTAACCTTCGATAAAACTAGAATGAAGATACAGAGATGTGTGATTTGTCCGCATCGTGCTTTCTCCTTGAAAATATCAAACCAGGACCCATCTATTCTCATAGAGTCGCTGCAGGCCTTCTTCTCCACTGCCCAACCATGTTGGTGACCGCTAATGCTAGTACAGTCCTTGTGTGAACACACCCTGTTACACTGTCTGTTGTGTGTAAATACTCCTGTTCCCCCAGGGTATCCATTAGAAGTCAGCTGCTGCAACTTCAACTGCCAACCTTTTTAAAAGGAAATAAAATTAGAGTTGAAATGTGGGGATTGCTGTGCCATGGAGCCTCAGCTGTGATCCATCTGTCAAGACTCAAGCAGAGTTGATCTTGTCGACTTCAGAAGCTGACATTCATCTGATGACTTTGCACTATTTCTCCTGGAAAGGACTCATGGCCAGGCTCAAGACGTTATCGATCGCCCTACAGTGGGACTTCCTATGGAAGTAATTGCCAATTCCTAAATCTTCATCACTTACAAACCTTCAAATCAGGCTTTAACAACAGAACAGTGCTTATCCTTTAATTTTATTTGAGATATGGTATCCTATAATATTTCTAAAAGGATGTTGAGGTCTATAAATAGAAAATGTTTTTATTCCAAAATGTTTGCAGGAACACCAATGGGGAATTTATGTCAAGGTTGGCCAATACTAATAATCATATAATTCCTTCCTCCTTAACAGAGAACTCATGGGATTTTTCTAACTTAACAAGAAAAATCACCAGAATCTCTTGTCTCTAGTAGAACAATTTAAGTGTTACCTCGACTAGAAGGCTATCTGGTATAGGTTAAAATGATTTTTTAAATGGGCGAATTTCACATCATCTCTGAATTTGTCAGTGTCCTGATGACTATATTTATCTCCTCAAAATATAAATCACTTCTAATACTCAGAAGAACTTGGCTATTATGCAATGATAAAATCATTCCCCAATATGTGATACACACATCAATTGTAGGGTATTTACAGACCAGACCCAAAATAAGGAGATTTCCCTGGAGTGTAGCGCACATCACCCTTTATAATACAAGAGATATGAGCAGAAAGAGAAATGAGCAGAAAAGGGAAGACCTAACTATCACAAAGTCAAAGAGCCTAGAGTCAAGCCAGGGTCTTGAACTGAGAACTTCCTACTCCCAATGGGAAGATTGAAGCCAAAACACAGGGAGCTCTCTAAGGAACAGTAGGCCTACAGATACTGAAAGAAGACAAGGAACTTCACTGATGGTTGTCAGAGAAAGAAAACTTTTCCCTAGAACTGATTTCCTACATTTGGACTGCTCGACTCTCAAACTGTGAGAGAATAAAGTTCTGTTTGTTAAAATCATCTACTTGTGGTGTTTCTGTTATGGCAACTTTAGATAGCTAACACAACATCTATGCTTTATCCAAATAAAAAAATGGCAATGCACACATGCTTTTAAATTACACTTGATGTCTTAATGAGTTATTTTCCCCTTCTTTTTCAATACAGTCGTAAAAGAGCTCAGAATACGTCTCTATGTAATTCTTTAAAAGATGAAATAAGAAAAATTGCGAGTGCTTGGGGTATGATTACATATTCTTTTTTAATGTTATGAGCATATTTACTAATTGAATCTCTCCATCAACATTTTCCAGCATTTCTCATTTTCTTTCTAGAATGCACACTCTTGAACATGCGGAATTTTATAGTCCAAGAGGCCTATGATTGAGTTGATAAGATCCACATCCCTCCCAGCTGTGTTAATTATCTACAAAGCTGCTAAACCCCCTTGAATCTCAGTTCTTCCAGTCATGTAATGAAAACAATTAGACTTACCTGAAAGTGATGCTATGCAAACAAAATGAGATCAACGGATAGAAGTACATCTCAAAGTACCTGATATATTCCACTCTCAGTAAACAGTATTTCCCTTCCTGGAAGTGCTGTACAATGGCTTCTAACTGCGTGTGTGCTTCATTTGGACATGGCAGATTTTTCAGTAATGTGACACTAACCAAAGTTGTATTCATTTTCTCTGCTTTTTTTTTTAATCTACATTTTATGAAAAAAATTCTGCGGTGCATGTCTGTCATGCTCCTTTTCATGAAATAGCCTAGATGAGGATTTTCTAAGAAATAATCGTGTCAAAGTATGAATGAGTAACTGCTGTGATTCTGTTTGTTGACAGATTTAAATAAAATGTCACATGAATAAAAAGTCACCTTTTATATTTTTTCGAATCAGTGCTACAGTGAGGAAAAGCTTTCAATATAAGGTGGAGATTAACACAGACTTACTTACTTTCAATTCCATTCTCAAAGAAGAAAAAGGCATGAATCAAATTTTGAAGCAAATGAAAACAAAGGGAACTCCATGAGCCAACTCTTGGTTAACGCTAGTTGCATGTAAAGTGACCAGATGTCCCGCTTTTTAACAATTTAACAACATCCCATAGAATTTTAAAATTAAAATAAATATATTACAATATCATTTTTGCGTTCTATGAACATTTCTGTTGCTCTGTATTATAGAGCAAATTTTTAATGAACAACCCCCACCCACAGTCAATGGTGTCTCACTTAAAATCTGGTCACTTTAAATAATATGATTATGCTCAGAACCTTGCCATGAACTTTATTCATAAAACAGAATAGCACAAACTGGAAAGAAATAAGGATGTGATCCTGCTCCCACCAAGTCTCTCCATTTATTTTGCCGAAGTTACTTAAACTCTCTGAGCTTTACTTTACTTGGCTGTTTCGGTAGGATAAGGCTCCCTGGTGGGGTAGTGGTTGCATGTCAGGCAGTTACAAGGTCAGCAGTTCAAAAACAGCAGCCAGCTCTTCAGGTTCTCTGAACAGTTACAGTCACAGAAACCCAGGGGCAATTCTACCCTGCCTGATAGGGGTGCCATGAATCAGAATTTATTTTACTGCAGAGAATTAAGGTAGGAAAAGCAATGGGCTGATAACCAAAATGACAATCAATTTGAACCCACCAGAGGCTTTACAAGAGAAACTTCATGGAGAAACGTGTGGCAGTCTACTTCTATAAAGATCAACAAACACAAACACACACACACACACACACACACACACCAGCAGCAAAAAATAAATAATTCATTATCTAAAAATTAATTTTCACTCACAGTTAACCTATGGGGCACAACAGAACTTCACCATACATTTTCCAAAGCTGTAATCTTAATGGGGAAAAAATGTCACCTGTTTCTCCACAAATAGCACAAGCTGAGTATGCACTGAAGACCTTTCAACTAGCAGCTAAACATTTAACCATTGTGCAGCCAAGGCTTCTTTATATAAAGATACAAAGAAATAAAATGCAGTCACTCTATAAACTGTTAACTAGGCTTTCCAAGACTATAAATCTTCCTGGAAACCAATTGCCTCATTCTCCTACTACCAGGTGGCTGGTAGGCTGGAACTGCTGACCTTATAGTTAGCAATCCAACACTTACCCATTTTGTCACCAGGATTCTTTCCCTCCTTGGAAAAAATTTAAGGCCATTACACTCTATCCTGTAGGATCTCAATGAATCAGAATCTACTCAATGGCAGTTGATATCAGAGATGTAATGGCCCACAAAATCTAAAATGTGCACTGTCTGGCCTTTTACAGAAAAAAAGTTTGATAATCCATGAGCCAGAATCTTAGGACTAGACTAGGTTCCTAATTCTCAACCAATTCTTGGTTAACCCTAGTTTCACAAAATATTATTATGCTCAGAACCTTTCCATCAACTTTATTAATCAAATGGAATAACATGAACTGAAAAGAAACAAGGATGTGATCCTGCTTCCACCACTATGATGTTTCTCCATTTATATATATATAATGGAGGCAATATATATATTTTAATATATATATATATACACACATTTACCATACTTCATCATACATTTTCCATACATCTATGTGTGTACATATATATAACATATCTGTAATATATTCAGATATCAATGTGATGGCTAATTTTATGTGCTAGCTTGGCTAGCAAACTATGGTGACTATGTGATCTAAAACTAGTAATGAAGGTTGTTACATGTACTCATATTTAAATGAATTGACTTTAAACTAAGCAGGTTATCATACTTACTGTTGGTCTCATTCTCAGTTGAAGCCCTTCAAGAAGAAAGAAATTTCCTGAAGAATGATTCTGAGTTTAAAAATGAAAAAGGACTACAAAACATTTGAAGGATCATTCCATTATCTCTTACTTTTCATTTTCCACAATTTTTTAAATTAATCATTCCATTGGAAGACTAAAAAATCTTATAAGAATCCATAATCCAATGGCACTAATCACACTTGTACATATGCTGCCATCAACATTTCCAAAACAATTTCTTTCTACTTGAGCTCTTGGCATCAGCTTCTGTTTTTTCCCCCTCCCTCCCACACCCACCCACGCTCAAGAATCCTTGATCAATTATATATTATTATTGTCATTTAATGTCCTATAATGTCTGTCACAATTTTTTAAGCTCCATCTTAGACAACACTGTGAGAGTTTGTGACCTGCTGCCTGCATGGTGGATTTTGTGCTTTCCAACCTCTATAACACAGAGAGCCAGTTTCTCAAAATCTCTCACTCTCCTGCTCAAGTTTTCTTTGCATGAAGGTTAACAAGTAAAATTATAATGAGAAGTTCATGAAGACGTCGATGTGAGAGTCCTACATTTATACAGGTATTCAAGAATACTTTGCTAGCAAATTTTCTCATATCTAATAATATATCACATTCTTCATGGGTTATCTAAAGCAAATTCCTTTAGAAGCAGAGCTGTAGTTTACTCTTAAAGGGTAGCCTTTCCCACACAAGAAGCTCAATGGCAATAATTTTCTATAGGACTATAGTGATACCAAGTAAAATCAAGAAGTTCTCCAAAAAACTGATAACTTTCATAGAAGATTGTCTAGGCAGGCTGTCTAGAATCTCACAGATAATAATTTAAAATTTGTAAAGAGCCCTTCAAAGCATTGTAGTTTCCTATAAGGCACTTTAACTTTGTAGGCAGTAAACCTTTAACTGACCATAGACTCCTACAGTTCAGGAACCATTCCATTATCAGTCCAGGAAAAGAATTTCAATGCAAACAATATAAGGATTGGCATGTTCCCTACACCTCAGGTCTTAGTTAACAATACATTGATGTTATACACTTCACTGGCTTTCACATATTGCATTCACATTATACATTTCACATATTGCATAATACGTAAACCTTTAGTTGTATGCTCTTTGAATAACACTTTTTGTTGCCAATCCACTATTTTCAGTTTCTTCTTTTACTATGATAAGGATATATACTACAACAATGAATATGGAATATCTTATCTTAAACAAAAATATTTAAATATATTGAGAACATATTGACTCAAAAGTACTAGCTATTCCCCTGCAGAGAGACTGCATGGAGAGAAAATGCATCCAGGGGACAGTTTTCACCAACAAAATACACAACACTCCTCTAGTCCTTGAATCCTTTCTCTCCCCACTCTTATGATCTCAGTTCAATCTCACAACTCCCACTAGACCAGTATACAAACAGTGGCACAGATGAGAGCTTTCAATATATGGAATTCAGGGAAGAAAAGAACCCTCAGAAGCAGTAATGTGAGCAATGATTCTAGGATAATAGGGGAAGGGAAGGGGGAGGAAGAAGAGAAGGGGGAATGGGTGCAATGACAGCAGAATAACCCCCCTCAGGGGAAGAATAACAGGAGAGTGTGTGAGGAGTGGAATGGACAGTGTAAGACATGTATAAATAATAATAACAAAACATAATGTATTAAGGGGTATTTGGGGTAGCACGGTGAGAAAGTGAGGGGAGAAAAAGAAGAGCTGATCTCAGAGGGCTCAAGAAAAAAGATAATGTTTAGAAATTGCCGATGCCAATAATTGCACATACCCACTTGAGATAATGGGTATATGATTTGTTAAACATAAGAGTCTCCAATAAAATGATCTGTTTTTTTTAAAAAATAATACCAGTTATTTGTATTCATATAAACACTTAAATCATTAATGTCCAAGAGGAACAAAGAGTATAAAAGACTAAAAATCCCAATGCAATTATCAGCTACAGTCTCATTATTCATCAGAGACACAGGAATAGAGGAAATTATGAAACTTGCCCATCAAGACAGTACCTGAAGCAAAGTACAATTTGTATTTCTTCAAATTCTGAGGGCCGAGTTCTTTTCCACAAATAGCGTGAAGTTTTCAGATTAAGTGTACTCTAGTGTCTATTTGATGACAAAATTTCAATCAATTAACAAATATGCCTCGCTATTGCAGTACCTGAAATATATTAAGAAATTAAATGAAATAGGTTTCAAAATACCTAGGCAGCTGTTTTGTGTGCCTTTTCACTACCCAGTCAGTCCCACGCTGGCCTCACAAGTGTCGCTACATTTGAGCCCACTGGTGTAGACTCCTCATCAACCCATCTCATTGAGAGTCTTCCTCGTCTGGTTGACCCTCTAGTATACTTAGAAATACTTATCCAAAGAAAATCCACTGTCATTGAGATCATTCCAAATCATAGGGACATTAGACAACAGAGAAGGATTGCCTCTTGTGTGTTCCTGAGTCTGCCAATCTCATTTTTCTCCCAAGGATTTGCTGGTGAGTGTGAATTGCCAATTTTGCAGGTAGCAATCTAACTCATAACCCACTATACTGCCAGGGCTAGAAGACTACATATAATTCTACGCAAATTAGCATAAAGGATCTACATATTTCTTTTCATAGAAATACTAATATCACCCCAGTAGGTGACATCTATCCTATACTCTGGTTGGCACCAATGCTTATATACACTTCACTGCTAACCAAAAGGTAAGCATTCTGAATTCACTCTAAGAAGGCTCCAAATAAAGGCTGATTATCTATTTTTTTAAATCATAACTATGGAAAACCCTACAGAGCACGGATCTACTCTGACACACCTGAAGTTACCAGAAGTTGGAATTGACTCAAAGCCAACTGGTTAGGTTTGGTTTGAGGTCTGTTTGTTCTACAGATAAACCTAGATACCTCTTTGTAATTCTTGATTCATGAGTCTGTTTAAATTCCAAATCCTATTAATCTAGGCTAGGAAGAAGAAATAGATCTGATTTTTCTCAAAGATAATGTAGAATTTTAGAAAGTACACTTACGTGACTTATGTGTTTGTTGTGTGTGTGTGTGTGTGTGTGTGTGTGTGTGTGTGTGTGTAAGAGAGAGAGACAGACAGAAAGACAGAGAAAGAGACGTGAGGAGAAGTGAAAGACAGAGGAGGGAGAGAAAGAGAGAAAATTGGGTGAAAGTTTACACAGCCGATCAGTTTTCTATTCAACAATTCATACACATTTTACTTCATGCCATGGATTTTGATGCCCATATGACATCACTTATATCACTTCTGCCCTGTTCCCTGTTTTCATTTTTCTTTTGTTTCCATCCTTGTTACAGTTCATCCGTGAGCAAATGCTAACTTTTTACCTCAAATGGTTGATTATTCTAAAGTGTGCATACTTCATTCATATTATTTTTCCCCTCATCAATCTGGCAATTGCTTGGCTAAAAATTGAACCATGGAATGAGTTCAGTTCCAAACCTAATAGGCCCCATCTTATGTGTGGTCTCCATCTGACCCATTAGTTTAGTCTTTTTTGGGGGGGGGAGGGGCGCATCACTGCCTCTGGTGGTCGTGGGCGCTACCCAGTGCTACTGCTGAGAGCCACCACTGGATTTGAACCGCCAAGCCCACGGGCCGCAGTCCCGCACTCAACCACTTACACCACCGGGGCTCAGCCCTCGTTTAGACCTTTTAATGGCGAGTTCTCCTCCGTTCTATCCACAAGTTTCTAATGTGAGCTCTTCCAGAGCAGTTGGTAGTAGAAGTCGGACACCATCTAGTTGTGGTTTATGAGCCATGGAGTCTGGTGGTCAAGTAGTCCACTAGTCCATTGCACTTATGGTTTCCATGGGAGGTGCAACTCTTGGTCTTTTCATCACTCTACTGGCCTCTAGATGGGAAGAGAACAAGAGTTGCACCTTAGAAGGCTGCTTACACGCTTTTAAGACCCAGTTGGTATTCACCAAGGGAAAGAGAGAGGCCCCTGTCTTCCGAACTGCTATAGCAATTGGCCTCGGTAACCCCCGGACACAATGAGATTCTTAAAAACCAGAAATAGATACAGAAAGAAACCATAATCGAAAGTCAAATGACAGAATTCAAGGCAATTATGTCCCTTCAGTCAAAAGACAATCATTAGGAATTGATCAGAAATTTCAGGAGTCTTTGCGTGAAGAAGGAAGATGCTAGCACATCTGTTGGAAGTCATAAGGCCAAGACGGTGGGAGTAAAAGAAGCAGGGAGGGAAGAGCAGATGCAGCTGGGCACAACGCGTTATGCTGACTGCACTGCACAAGTAACGTGGTGCGTAAGTATTATTTGTTGGGCACTTTCTAGGAACATAAGTTATTATCAATATGTTCCCAAAGAAAGAGAGGTCAGATGCTTCTGAATTTCACTGCCCATGTTCTCGTCAAATAGCATTCTCAAGTAGAATGAAAGACATCATGGACGGCAGATATACTAACCACAACATAACAAATTTCTGCTTGTGTTTGTACAATAAAAATTAAACCAAGCAAACTAACATTCAAGCAAATAAATGTGTTCTAAATTTCGACTCAGAAAACGTCAGACATGGAATATGTAAGGAAAAATTACCACTTAAAAAATGCAAAACCTAGCCTTTCCTTTTTTATCTAGAAATCTTTCCTAGTTGCAGGAATAAGTATTTGAGAGCATTAAGAAGAGTTTAACTACAGGAACAGGAATGGGAACAGTGATAAAAAGAAGGGCAGGGGGACGGTGGGTAGAGGAAGGGAAAACCAATCACAGAGATTGACACATACCCACACACCTCTCCAGGGGCACGAACCAGAGAAACCATGGGAAAGAGACAGCGATCAGTGTAAGAACTGAAAATAATAATAATTTATAATTTATAAAGGAATCATGGTAGGAAGGATTAAAAAAGGAGCTGATGCCAAGTTCTCAAAAGAAAGTAAATATATAGAAAAGAATGATGGCAAAAATTGTACAAATATGTCTGATATATGGGTTGTTATAAGAGATGTAAGAACCCCAATAAAATCTTTTAATTAAAAAAAAATTTAAGAGTTTCATGGGATGATTTTTTTAAAGAAAAAAACAGACATTTTAAAGATTCTAATACAAGCTTCCTTCTTCCATCACACATATATACCCACAATGGTGTTGGCTTCCCTGCCTGCAACCTTAGGTGGTTTGGAAGGAAAACACAGCTCATATCTAAGGAACTAGTCTAATGACCGATGTGAGATAAACTAATGCTTTCCTCAAGAACATTTTCATTGCTATATGATGAAAAAGGGGCAATTAGATTCTCACTCTAGACTTTCCAGGTTCACATGCATTTCAAGTCAGGTGATCTTGCCAAAGGTCTGGCACAAATTAAGGACAGAAACCCAGTCTGTGGAGAGAAAGAATGAAACTTAATCCCAGGAAGGATGAACTGTGCTGAACTGGAGAGACTGAAAGATAAAAGCAATGTTGTTGGATCAGAGAACACTTCAGGTCTGGGGAATATCCAAAATTCTTTATAAATAGAGCATGCAATTTGTCTCCCAAGCCACATTTATTAGTTTCTTGAGGCTGCCAAAAAAAAATTGCTACAAACCTGGAAGCTGAAGACGTGAGAAATGTATTCGCTTGCAGTTCTAGAGTTCAGAAGTCTGAAAGCAATGTCATTGCACTGGGATTAAAGGTACTGTACTAATTCCAGAGGATTAAAAAGAAACCCAATCCTTGCCTCGCTAAGCTTCTGAGGGTTGGGGCATTCCTGGCTTGTTCTCATCACCCCCTCCTCTTCTGTGTCAACTCTTTCCATTCCTTTCTCTTAAAAGATATTTATGGTTTGCATTTATTCTATCCAGATTACTTATCTCGAGATTTTTTCATCTGATCACATCTGCTAAGAACCTTAGATCCATCTAAGGTATCATTTAAAGGTTCTGGGGATTAGAACCTGATATCTTTGGGCATTATTCTGCCCACCACAGCAGGGCTAGTTAGCATGTGAGAGCGGAAGCCAATTTGCATTTCCTCAGGATTAAAGGTAAAATGTCCATCCAGTCCAGGCAAAATGGACAAGTGGGTTTTCTCAAGCTTCAGATGAACTACCAGACCCCCCTCATCCTACCTCTGCATGACTAGAAAGGTTCTCCTTGAAATCAAAATATCAAATCTATACCAAATTTACTTCCTACCCCTGATCACTTATAACAGATCACCAGAAAATTCTGGTAAGTTGGCATAGATTTCTATCAAAATATTTAGAAAACTTTGTGTGTCCCATAATCAAATGGTTCCTGGTTAATGCTCAGAAAAAAATTCAAAAGTGAATCCAGTTTCACTGCCTTTTGAGCAAATGACGCTCTTTTGGCTATACACACATTTTAAGTCTTTCCTAGAAAATCATCACACAACAAGTTTGGACTTCTGTGTCCTAAGGTTTTCTAGAGAAGAAAAAGCTAGCTTTCTGTGTTAGTCCGGGTAGACTAGAAGAACAAATTTCAGAGACACGCATATAGGTATAAGGAAAGGGTTTATATACAAAAGAAATGTGACCCAAAGAAGGCATCCCAATCCAGTCCAGTGCAAAGTCGTAAGTCCAATATTAACCCATATGCCTGAAATCAGTCTATAAAGTCTGCTTCTAATTCAGGAAGTCACAGGTCAGTGGGTGCAGAATTCTGGCGCTGGCAGGGGTCTCCTCATGGCTCCTCACTTCCAGGGCTCAGGTCCACCAACAGCATGCCACTCCAGCTTCAGAGGTCTGTCTTCATCAGGGCAAATCCCAGTGGTCTCTCCACCAGCTACTCCAGCTTCTCGGAGGCTGCATCTTGTGTTGCCTGTGGTTAATCATCTCTCAAACTAACTCCCACCAACTGGGGAAGATAGCTTCTCATCTTCACGAGGGAAATACCGCGAGATTTCCCAGGAGTCTCAGGTGAAAGCCATGCCCACATAGAGGCCTCATCGGCTACTCAATGGCTTTCTCCTGATTAACAGGCCAGGCTCCACCCCTACATTTCAATTATAAAATTAACATAGGCACATGACTGCCACAGACCACCCCTTGTTAATTTTAAACTTTCACATAACTCTGTAATCATATGTAACCCTCAAATAAATAAAATAATTTTTATATCCTAACAGAATAAGACTAAAATACATATAAGTCAACATGTGTCACCATCATTTGAAAATGACATTCTATAAATGAACAAAACAATAGATATCCTGTGCCTTACAATTGTAGTTACAAAATATCTACACCTTGATTCTATAATGCTATGAATGTATATTCTATCACCTATAAGAGTTTGCAAGCCAAACTAACTCATGCCTTCATTCCCCCATTTTGGGTATCTAATTTCTATATTGCCCACCTATACCAACCCAGTGCTCTAAGGAAACAATCATATCTTTCAACATGAAGAATCTTCATTCCAGTTGGAAACTCGTGAAGTGTGTGTCCATTAGCAAAGTCAAACCAGGACAGGTCATCCATAAAGTCAGCAACGAGATGCACCAGGTCACAGACTTAAATCGCTTCTCTTCCTCTGGTCGGGTTCTGGTCAACTCAATGTGGGCTTTTCCACTTAGCCTCACCACGGTGGCCATTGGTCGCCTTCCTTTAGACCAAGGACCCAACAAATTCTCAACATGCCTAGCTCTCCCATGCTAGGTCATGAACTTCAGACCAGTAAACCTGCTCTCGTCTTCCCGTTTTTCTGTGAACCAAGTCCCCGGGTCTCAGTGGACAAAATCAACCCTGCTCTTTATTGCCGCATTTCTCCTGCTTTCACTGACAAGCAGTAAATCTGGGTGGTCACCTAACAAGCATTTCAGCCTGCCACAAGTTTCCTTTAACATTCAGACCCAGAGAGGAGTTATCTTCATGGTTCCAGATTCCTTCGCTTTTGAAGACAATCACTAGCCAGGATTTTCCAAGGAAATTGACTCTTTCCTTCTTTATGGGTCAGTCTGACCTCTCAGACTACAAGTATCCTGAGTACTCCCAAAGACTGGGTGGGGCTGCTTTCTTCAGAGAAGTTTTTCCAGGTGTGGCCTAACCCCATTGAAGCTCAAGGTGGGGTTAATCACTTTAGAGATGTCTTTGACTCTAAGTCCTAAACCCTCTAGAGGTCAATGCTTGGCTTGAGGTAACTGGATTTGCAAACTCTTTTCATTTGTCCCAATAAACATTTCTATGCATCCTTATATTTACAATGACAGGCATAAAAATGTATAAACAGCATAATTAGAAATCAAACTAAATTCTTAAAACAGAAGGTCAGTACTTATTAAGCTTATCTTTATCCTTATCTAAACCACTGTTTACACAAAAACACTGAATTAGGTCTCAAAAGGCATCAAAACAGATCCCTGCTTTCGGTCTGGCTTTCTGATCTTCTTAACCATTGTCCCTGAACAGAACCGGCTCTGAGACACTCAAATGGCGGCCCCCACTCCTCAGCTCAAGATATACATTAACAGTATTCATTTTATATAGAAATAACCAAAGACAGCATCCAAACAAAATAATCAAAACTTTAACATCACATATTGTTTCCAGAAAATAACTCAGTAAACTCAAAGGACATATCTGACTTCTGTCTAGACAAAGAAGTAACAATACCACGAGGCACAAATCAAACAAGCTGTACTTTCCATCTTATGATTTGTTCCTCTAGTACCCCACTCCTGAGGTACCATAATGAGTTAGTCCGGGTAGACTAGAGGAACAAATTTCAGAGACACGCATATAGGTATAAGGAAAGGGTTTATATACAAAAGAAATGTGACACTAAGAAGGCATCCCAATCCAGTCCAGTGCAAAGTCATAAGTCCAATATTAGCCCATATGCCCGAAGTCAGTCTATAAAGTCTCCTTCCGGCTCACGAAGTCACAGGTCAGTGGGTGCAGAATTCTGGCACTGGCAGGGGTCTCCTCATGGCTCCTCACTTCCAGGGCTCAGGTCCATCAACAGCATGCCGCTCCAGCTTCAGAGGCCTGTCTTCATCAGGGCAAAGCTGAGTGGTCTCTCCGCTGGCTCCTCCAGCTTCTCGGAGGCTGCATCTTGTGTTGCCTGTGGTTAATCATCTCTCAAACTAACTCCCACCAACTGGGGAAGATAGCTTCTCATCTTCACGAGGGAAATACTGCAAGATTTCCCAGGAGTCTCAGGTGAAAGCCATGCCCACATAGAAGCCTCATCGGCTACTCAATGGCTTTCTCCTGATTAACAGGCCAGACTCCACCCCTACATTTCAATTATAAAATTAACATAGGCACATAACTGCCACACTTTCTTATATATAAAGAGTCTTCAAAAATATGAGTAAAAATTAACATTTTAAAGGTCCCCGGTAGATATATAGCAAACCAAAAACACTGTCATGGAGCCAATTCCAGCTCATCCTGGATGGTTTCTGAGCGTGTTTAATGTTACCAGAGCAGACAACCTCAAATTTCTCCCAAGAAGGAGCTGTTAGACTTGAACTTCTGAACTTGTAGTTAGCAAGCACCAGAGCCACTTTCACAATATATATTTTCATAATTTCAAATATATATAAAATATAAATTAAAATCTATCTCTCTCAAATTTACATACATATCTTGCATGTATCTATGAGAGAGTGTGTGTTAGTCTGGGTAGACAAGAGAAACAAATTCATAGAGGCTCTCATGTGTATCAGAAAGAGGTTTATATACAAGAGCAAATGAATTTTGAGAAAACATCCCAGCCCAGGCCAGATCAAGTTCATAAGTCCACTATTGGCCTGTATGTCTAATACCAATCTGTAAAGTCCTCTCCAGATTCATACAACACATGCAATGATGCCAAATGCAGGAAGATAACAGGCCAGTGGATGGGAATTCTTGTGGATTCAGTGGCATTGTAAGCATCTCAGCACAGACAGGGTTCTCCACATAGCTTCTCCACCTCAGCTCACTAGCTTAGTTTCATGTGTCTTGTCAGCTGCAATGTCTCCCAGGGAGTGAGCACAGAGTGTATGCCTTCCGCCTCCAAGGACAGAGTGTATGCCTTCCGCCTCCAAGGACAAATACAGGAGTTCTCAGAATCTTCAGGAGAATCCCATGCCCATACAAAAGCCTCATCGGCTATGACCATCAGACAAGTTAAGTCCACCCCTTCACTCATAAGTCCTCTCAAATTGATAATAGATTACATAACTACCACAGATTGAGTGAGGGAAATTTTTATTTCAAGAAAATGGGTTACACAATTGTGGAGAAACATCTTGCAATTCTTGGCATTGACAAGTCCCAAATGCATGGTTCAAACAACACACTGAAGTTGTCAACTGACTGTTAGGAATGCAAATGCTGACCAAATCAAAATCTACAGGCAGAAGTCTTCACTGACTCATTGGATTGATAGAATTGTAAATCAAAACTATACAAGTCAGGCAGCAGGCCAGATACTTCTACAAATAATTATCTCAAAAACCAGAGGTCAAGTGATAAAATGAGTGCAGGATCAAAGAAGAAAGGGGGTTTTGCCAAAACATCCATTTATATACTTACTCTTAGAGAAACTTCCTTTCTAATTAACTGCTCACATCACATCACAAAATGAAAAGTGGTTACATAATATCTACCAAATCACGGAGACTCGTATTCTTGGCAAGTTTATACATAGTACAAACCATCACATTCTATTTAATTAATAGTAAATAAATCCTCCAAGTGTTAATGAACCAAAAATTGAAAATATGTACAGAGAGAAGATCTTTTCTGTGGTCTGTGAAATGACACCAGTTAGACACTGATCCCTTCCCACCTAAGCAAAAGCAATGTTATGTTAACCACACAGAAGCCCTAGTGGTGTGATGGTTACATGTTGGGCTGCATGGTCAGCATGCAAAATGTTTTAGGCTGAGATCTCTAGCAAGAAAAACAAAAACAAAACAGTGAAGCTAGGCTATAGAGAGAGAAAGAGAGAGAGAGAGAGCGGGGGGGGGGGGGAAGTTTATATTAAAAATATTATTCACATAGTTCTGGAAACATGCAAGTTCCAAGTCTGTGGATCAGATGTGAGACCAAAGTCCCCTCTTGATTTGAGTGGCCATTGGCGCAGATGGACCCACAATCAGCACAAAGACAGCAGCATGACATCTGCAAAGGCAAACCAACCTAAGGCCAGTAGGTCAGACTTGTGGCTGCAGAGGCAAATAGTCTCTCAATCAGTTGTAAAACTGTTGGCTACTGTTGATTCCAAGGATTGGCAGGCCTTTGGCCAAAGTCCAGAGAATGGAAGAGCCAGATGCAGGATTCAGACCTTGCAAAAAAGCAACATTTTCCACAGCATCTTCTTATGTCTGAATAGAAGACACACTCTAGATATTTCATCATGGGATATGACTAGGTCTTAACTGCAAACCACTGGGTCTCCTGGCTCAGCTGTGGTAGGTATGCAATTTCAAATCAACTTGATAAATAAAGTGTAGGGGTGAAAGCTAGCGTGCCAGTTTGATCATAGTGCCTTCTTGTGGATGTGTCCTTCTGATAAGGTGCCACCCCTCTCTTCCTCTGTGTTCACGTTCAGTTGGCAAACCAAACTGAGGCCTCTGTGAACCCTAAAGAGGCGTCTACCTCCATTGGCTTCATAGGACTTCATAACCATCAGCTGGTGATGTTCCTGCAGTCTGCATCATTACATATGGCTTTGTGGAGTCTCAAGAGGAAATTATACACGAGTATCAGATATATGGACTTAAGTTGGGCTGGACTTAGAATTTTTCCTAATATACAATTACTTCTTGATATATGCGCTTTCTCACACATATGTTTTTTTAGGAAACCAAGCCTCATGCATCAGTCATGTTGACTAAAAATCACACAAAGGCAGTAATTTTCCATTCAGTGGTTATACTCCCAGAAGAAAAAGAAAAATATCTTTAAAAACATATATATCTTACTTCTACAATACTTAAATCATTGGATACCAGAAACCATAACTACAAAGCAAGATCCTGCACCAATAAATTCCTAGGATAATTTCCAATATATTTGCACAGCAAAAGATATAAGAAATCTCAGAATATTCAAAAATCAGGAGAGAGTTTTTTTGGGGGGGAGGAGCGCATCACTGCCCTCTGGTGGTCGTGGTAGCTACCCAGCACTGCTCCTCAGAGCCGCAGCTGGATTTGGACCACCAAGCACGCAGGCCACAGTCCTGCACTCAGCCACTTACGCCACCAGGGCTCAGCCAAAGAGAAAGTTTTTTTTTATTTTGATCAACACAGCTTTTAAAATTAAAGCTACAGAATATTTTCTCCACCAATTGTCTGTACCCCTGAGCCTATTATTCAAGTGGTCATTAAAATAATTGTCTATAATTCAAGAACCTTTCCAAGAACGTCTTCCTACTAAGATAACTCTGCTTCTCCCCATTTGTTTCATTTTTACAGTTATTACATGACAAAGATATACCATTTCCTTGTTTCTATTATTGGACTTTGCATTTCTCTGATCTTAAACACCATTCATAGCTTCTCTTTTAATGATTTCCCCCACTCATTCCTTTGCAATAACAAAGTTAAGACTGCTGAGTCATTTGGAATAGCTTCAAGGTGTGAAATCAGTGTTACCGTTAAAGCTAATAGTTTTCCTCAAAGAAAGTTATAGTACGGTAATTGACAAAGTCAGAAAACCTTCAAAAATATAGATGGTGCTATGCAAAATAAAAGGACCACTTCTGAAGAGTATAATTTCACATGTATTGTGTCAACTGGACATCCTGCAAGGATTCATATAGTCTCGCCACATGAGACATTTTCAACCCCTTAAAAGAAACAAAATAATCACAGGAAAAAATACATATATTGCTGTGTTGTCAAATTTCTAAAACAAGAGGTGAAATGTTCCCTATCTATCAATCACTCCTCAGTGCCTAAGAGACCAGCAGTGCACCATGTAGTAATTGTAATTCAGGATGACTCCCGAGGTGTCCTAATAAAACAGAACTTTTTTCCAAAATAGATTGCCAGGCCGTGGAACTGAGGAGCCTCTGGTTGTACTCTGCCAAGTTTGTAGCGGAACGTGTTCAACATTCTACTACCCAGGAAGTCCTGCTAGAAACAGCTTCAGCGGGCGGAGACTCGCGCTGCGGTTGCCAAAGCGGGTCTACACCCTTCGCTTCCATCTTCTCAGCGGCTCCTGGTGCTGGCCCTCCTCGTCCCTGCACACCAGACAATCACCAGCACTTTCAAGGGCGTTGATACCAACAGCAGAAGCAGTTCTCGGCCTGCACTGAGGCCAATTTCTTATTAGGTTTTTGAGAACCAGCAGAACAGCCTATGCGGAAGAACGAAATCGCCTTGAGAGCTCCCGTACCTGGGCCATGTCCACAGGTGCCAAGACTAGCGCTGGCAGGAGCCTCAGAGCCCTCGCTGCCCCCGAAGAGGAGCTCTGTGGAACAAACCCTGGAGACGGTTTCGACCTGAAGGGAGAAGGCGATATTCACCAAAACTGGGACCAGATCTGTCCGCCAACCCGGGACCGAGCAAAGAGAAGCCCGTGCCTGCTGCCCTGTGCCAAACCCCTTTGCACCCGCGCCTGTGCCATCTGCCCAGTGGCAAATTCTGCCTGGTGCTGGGCTCAGCGCCTGCAGGCATCTCTGTGCGGTCCTTCCTGCTGTGTGTCCTTCATATGCATGTAAGCTGCACAATTTAAGCCTGAGTATACATCTCTGGGACTTGTTTCATTAAAAAAGAAGAAGAAGAGGGAGAGGAAGCACTTAAAAAAAAAAACATTGTAAGAAAGAAAGCTTCACTGCCATCAAGTCAGTTCTGAGTCATAGTGACCCAGGGTTTCTGTCTGTATACTTTTACAGTAACAGATAGCCTCATTTGTTCCCTGAGGAACAGAGAATGGGTTTGAAGAACAGATCTTCTGGTTAGCACACCAATACCTAACTCCTAGTGCCATCAGGGCTCCTTCCTTAAAATTTGATTTAAAAAAATTAAATGAAAAATTCTCAAGTTAAACAAAGCTAATAGAGTTTACATTGGAAGAGCAAAGGAGTAGAATGAAAACCCTGGAATACCATGAGGCTGAAGACAAATCTCACAGGACTAACCTGCTATAAGAAAAGTGAGAAGTTAGAATGAAGAAAGCTGTGGCAGGTAGATTTTATGTCAACTTGAATTTTGTGAACATGTAAAGGCAGATACCAACCTATCAGTCAGGTCAAAACCTGATGATGCCCGCTGGGAAATAATGTAGCAGTTGCAGGCCAGTGATGCATAAGGTGAAGCAGGTTTCAGGTTGATAGGTAGATCTGTCTGGATTCCCTGTGTTTCCTCTAGTTTTTCTACTTGAGCCTTTGGTATCAGCTCCTCATATTTTCCTCTCCCTCCCCACACCCCTCTCCCTCATGTACCCTTGGTAATATTATTTTGTCATATATTACACTGTCCAATATCTCCTTTCACCCACTTTTCTGCTGTCTGACCATCAGAACGGAGATTATATGTAGATCCTTATCATCAGTTCCCCCTTTCAACCCCACCTTCCCTCCACCCTCCTGGTGTCGCCACTCTCACCTGAAGGGATCATCTTTCTTGGATTCCCTATGTTTCCAGTTCCTATCTGTACCAGTGTACATCCTGCAGCCTAGCCAGATTTGTAAGGTAGAATTGGGATCATGATAATGGGGGGGTGGGGGAGTGGGAGCTTTTAATAGCTAGAGGAAAACTGTATGCTTCATCCCTGCTACACTGCACCCTGACTGGCTCGTCTCCCCCCTCCCCCCAACCCCTGCCGCCCATAACCAAGAAAGTTTGTCTTAGAAACCTGCAGGAACAGGCTACCTGTCCTACAGCGTTGCTGTGACGTGAAATAAGCTCGATGGTAATGCGTTTGATTTTGAGGCTGTATACACTTTTGTTTAAGACTGGTTGATTTCCCTACAAGTAAACTTTGTTTACCAAAAACTCATGGTTTGAATTTCAGGATGATGGTTGATATAGATTGCATAAAGTGATAGTCAAATATATAAATACGATGAATACTTAAAGAGAGAACTAAAATATGCATGAAGGTGGAAGATTAAAAAGTAAGATTTGAATAAGCATAAAGCAAGCGGCAACAGAATAGCTGTTTCTCGTCCTATAGCATTCTTGTTGTTCAGTGCTGTCGCAGCAGATCTGATTCATAGCAAGCCTGTGTGCAGCAGATGGGAACCCTGGCTGGACCTGCACCGACCTCACACTTGTTCTTATGGGCTCTGTCTAATCGCTGGAGGTGTTAGGTTAAGGTGTGGATTTCTTTTTTTTTTTTTTTTATGTGTTGGTGTATTTTATTACAATATATTGTCCTAGGTGCACTGCTTTTGCTGTGACCTAGAGATTTGGGGTTGTTGCACTTTCATTTTAATTTGCCTCAGCCATCGTGTCAAGTCTTCTCATGAAAGGCCTCCCCTTTTTTCGCTGCCCCTCTACTTTACCAAGCATGATGCCCTTCTTCAGGGACTAGTCTCTCCTGACAACATGTTTAAAGTACGTGAGGTGGAGTCTCCTCATCTTAGCCTCTTAGGTGCATTCTAGTTGCACTTCTTAAAAGGCATAGCTGATTTTCCTTTTGGCGGTCCATGTTACTTTCAATATTCTTCATCAATGTCATAGTTTAAATGCATCGAGTTTTCTTCAATTTTCCTTATTCAAGGCCCAACATCCACATGCACATAAAACAATTGAAAATACTATAGTGCAATGATTGCACAGCTGTTCTTTATAGGAATTGTAGGGAAACATTGCCCTATATCCCCCGGGAAGTTCCTTGGGGACAAAGACAATGAGCAACCTTCACTGTGTGACTACTGTATGCATGTCCCAGGAACTAGGTGAATGTGTTGAGTGATAAGGAGACAAAAAGAACTCCATCCCGGCTGAGCCCTGGTAGCATAGTGGTTGAGTGCAGGACTGTGGCCCACGGGTTTGGCGGTTCAAATCCAGCAGCAGCTCTACAGGAGCAAGGCTGGGTACCTCCCACGACCACCAGAGGGCAGCAATGCCAAAAAAACAAAAACAAAAATGAACTCCATCCCATCAATGAATCAGGAAAACACCTTGAGGCTGAAGTCGTTGTGCCTAGAATTTCTCCTGCATTTGAAAGCTTTCTCACATCAGGGGCTGTGAGCAGAGGTGCTCAGAGGAGTCTTCTTTCTCTTGAGTCCCTTTGCCTTTCCTTGAAGACTCAATCTCAT
>PVJH01017876.1:0-46721 GCA_004026705.1 Nesogale talazaci
CAACAGTCCATTGAGCCCGGTCCACAGTGGATCGGTGGTCAACTCCTTTCTTCTCTTCTCCGAGTCTTGCTTTTGTTAAAATTTAATATCAATTAAATTTCAACTTATGACAAGTAGGGAATCAGATGATTATTTTTAAAAAAAGAAGAAGAAAGAAAACCCACTGCCTTCAAGTCTCATCCAACTCATACCAACCCTATGTGTATCTCCAAAATTGTAAGTCTTCACAGTACAAGCAGCCTAGTCTTTCTCTGAAGGAGTAGCTGATGGGTTTGAACCACTGACCTTACAGTGAGTAGTCCAACATTTACTTGTCAGCATCACCAGGACCCCAAGAGTGATTAATATCTTTAAAATATTATACATGCTAAAAGTTTACTGTGAAAGGTATATTCAGCTACAGAGTATCATATTACATTTGCCAACCACACTGCATATATTAATTAGTAAAACTCCCAAACTGCCAAGTGGATCCGGATTCTGACCCGACAAGACAGAGCAGTACTTCCTCATAGGTTTCCCACAGTCGTGAATTTTTAGGGAAGCAGAGAGCTCCATCTTTCTCCCACAGCCAACTATTGGGTTCAAATAGCTGACTTTTGGGTTATCAACCAAGAGCTTTCACCAAAAAAACCTGCAACCAGGTCTTCTTCATGCTATTACAGCTCTAACTATGCCTATGATAATAAAGTTATGTGCATAAATCTACCCATTAATAAGCTACCTACATTTATTTATACATGTGCATATATATATATATATATTTTATGTCAACAAAATGTTTCAAAACACAAGTTAATTCGAGAAGAAAAAAAATGGCAGTGTTGTCTTATGGTCTTTATTAAGCACCAGGAAGGAACCCTAGTGGCATAACGGTTAAGTGCCCAGCTGCACACCAAAAGGAAGGCATGACCCCTCAGTGGCTGCAGAAGAAACATGTGACAGTCTGCTTCTGTATAGAGCGGCCTTGGAATGCCTGGGGAGCAATTCCCTCTATTACTTTAAGTCAAAATTGGCTCAACAATGCCAGTTTTATTTAGAGTTTACTAAAAATTAAAAAGTAATAATTTTTAAAGAGAAGAAGAAAAAGTGAACATCATTAACTACATTGAGAAATGAAAGCACACTTCTCTTCACTGCCAGGAAAGAAAGAGCCTTTTAAAGGTCACAAAAATGAAGAGGCAGTTAGCCCTCAAATCTGATTTTTACAACTGGCCTCAAAGGAAACCAGTAGGAAAAGGAGAGCTACTGAAGACTGTAATGAATGGAATTTTATGACCGGTGCTTTAGATGTTGGTAGAGTAATACGAAAAAAAAGGTAAGAAAGTGGGGAGAAATTAAAAGTGAGGAGACCATTTGTGAGACTATGTTGGTCCAGATTATATGGTGTGTTAGTTCCAGGTCGACTAGAGAAACAAATTCACAGACACTCAAAGAGTTTTATGTACAAGAGCAATTGAATATTGGAAAAACATCCAGACCAGCACAGGTCAAGTCCATAAGTCTAATACTAGCCCACATGACTGATACCAATCTATAAAGTGCTCTTCAGACTCACAAAACACATGCAATGATGATGAATGCAAGGAGATCACAGGCCAGTGGGTGGAAAGGCTTGTGGACCCAGTGGCAGCGGAAGCATCACTGGCAGGAGTCTCCACGTGACTCCTCCAGCTCCAGGGCTCCTGCTCCATCAGTGTAGCTCCATCAGACTCATCATCAGTAATGTCTCCGAGAGCGTGAGTCTGTGTCCTGCTATTTATCTCCTTCGTGCCTCCAAATGAGGCCATCAAGCTGCAACCTGATTTGGCAAGGTAGACTCCACCCCTTTACTCTTAAGTCTCAAATTGACAACAGATTATGTAACTACCACATATGGTGTTAGGCAATCTCTATCGGTGCATTTCCAGAACAAGGAACCACTCAAGTTAAGTAAATAATATTAGCAAAGAGAAAGCTCCAAGGAAGCCTTTTTTTTTTTTCCCACTCTGCTTTTTCCGAAGAGAAATGCAAAGGTTCAGTCAGTACTTCAAAGATTCTGTCCATTAGGGAGAACGCCATGAGTATAAATGCCCATTATCCAAATAGCTCAGGACACAGCAACAGTCCTCACTAACTAGAAACAGGACAATGAAAAGTCTACTACACATTTGGATGGCCTTGATGCATTGGAATGTTTTTTAAAAAGCAATTCAGAATCACTACCTGTATTTGGAAGCAAAGTTATCTTCTGCGAAGATGCGGGGTTATTGGTTTAAGTCATTAATTGATCTGTTCATTCACTCAGCAGAAAAATCTATGTGACTAAATAAAAGTCACCAGGTAGAGCCTGTCAGCAGATGAGCTGAGCTGAAAGGGGTGGGAAAAGCCATCGTCTTCCAGGTGCAAGTTCTGCTTCCTCTGTGTCAGCAGGTGCTCGATAAGAGACTCTGGATACCTCTAGACTTAGCCACAGAGGGAGTCGAGTCAAAGAGTTTTAACACATCAAGTTCCCTTATCTACGACATGGTCTCAAAACAATAAAAATTCTGTAATTTTTGGACAGTGACCTTGCAATATCTTCTGCTATCATGAAGTGTTATCAAATTATGGTCCTTTTGCATAACCTAGATCATTTGATCATATGCACAATCACTACCGGTGTTCACAAAAGTCTTGAGAGTGAAATGTATTCACTTTGAAGTGTGCATGAACATTGGATACACTTGTAAAGAACATTACAAAAAGGAAAGTAATGTCTTATACCACACAGTGCTGAAAATCAGTATTCCCAATGCTTTGAAAAGGATGACATTTTATTTTAAAAAATCATTTTCAATTCAAAAACGTTCAATTTAAAATTTAGACCACTCCTGAGCAAACAGTGAGTACTTGATAATCACTGGATTAGATTCTGTGACCCTACTTCTGAGATGATTCAGGGTAACCAAGTGAAAATTTGGTTACGTAGCCAATGAAATCTCAATGCACTTACCGGCTAACATGTCACAATTAGGAATGCTCAGGAATATCCTTATTCTTCCCTCTAACTCACTATCATCCCTTACTTTGGTTGATTAGTTTGTCGTGAGACTCGGCCCAGGTATCCCAATCACCACTTCCATTTTACAGACGAAAGCAATCTTTTCCGACCTCTATTGTGGGACAGAGAGGGCAGCTCCTTTCTGTAAACACTAGAACAAGCTACCCGTGGCTGCCTAGCTTACTGGCCACTCGGTGCATGTGAGTCTCTTTTAGGCGACCAAACCATGAAGACTGATCCGTTCAGTCATCAAGTACAGACACCGGGGAAAATCCACAATACTCTCTATACAGAGACAAGAAGGTCTAAAGATCATTCTGCTTTCAGAACATAAAGAATTGATTTTTACTTTTTTTATTTGTTGGGTTTTTTTTTGGGGGGGGGGGCATCACTGCCCTCTGGTGGTGGGAGTAGGAGGCCCAGCCTTGCTGCTGGATTTGAACCTCCAACCCAGTGGGCCGCAGTCCCGTGCACAACCACTGCACCACTGGGGCTCAGCCCCAAGAACTGCTTTTTATAATGATGATAAACTCTCATTTAATCTTACCTTCTTTCAAAGCCTTATCCATATTATGAGAAATTATGACTCTTCTAGATTGAAATGACTCATTCGAGTTTCCAAACACAAGATTCTGAAATACAAGAGAAAAAAAAAGAGAAAATTGTAAATTGATTCAATCTTTTATTAAACTAAAACTAATGGCATGAAATACCATCTAAATATTGAGAAACCATATATTATTGACAAATCATACACTTGTTTTGAAAAAGTAAGTAGCTGCTTAAGATTAGTTGAGATACTTTTAAAAAGAATTTCCCTAGCAAGTATCAAAAGTATGATGCCAGTGTTAGCAATAAACAAATCAAGAGAACAACAGAGACTATATAAACAGATGTACAGATTTCTAAGGATTAAAAACATGATAAAGATTTGAAGTCGGTGAGGAAAACACAAATAATGTTAGGATAATTTGATATTTATGTAAGATAAAAGGTGGGGTTCCTACTTCACACCTTACATAAAGAACTCTAAATTAATTACAGAACTTAAAATTTTTTTAGCTAAAAATAGTTACAAGGAAATAGGGAAAAGCTGTTTATAATCTTAGGATGATGACTGCATTCTTAAAATAAGACACAGAATCCAAAAGTTATAAATACACAAAAGTAAGTTTGACAAATGACTATTTAAAATAGCAAATTCCTGTAATGCAAAAACACTATAAGCAAAATATAAATGATAAATTGGGAGATGCTATTTGCAACATATGACGGAAGAGCTATCATTTAATATCTAGAGAGTTCCTAGGAACAAGTTACACAAAAGAGAAAGAAAACCAAGTGAACAGTGAAAAGACAAATCATAAAAGATAAAACAATGACCAATATATTTACTTTTTCGGTGCCAGCCTACTTTTTAATTATAGAGATATAAATTAAGGTGACACAATACTATCAGACAGTCAAGGAGATAAAGACCCACCATACCTAATATTGGTCACAATACAATCTAAAGACTCACTGTGCCATCGAGTCATTTCTGAATGCCGGTGACCCTGGGGGGCAGAGCAGAACTGCCCCTGTGGGTTTCTGAGACTGCAGCTCTTCACTGGAGCAGAAAGGCTCCACTTCCCCGCAGGGAGCGAATGGTGCTTTCAGCCCAGTGTCAGCCCCAAGCATGACCCCAGGGAAATGGTCAGACACTGTGGGGAGAAGGCACACATCTATCTCTGCGAGGTTTTAAGAAGCTAAATAAGGAAAATGTGGAAAGCATCACAACTGCACGATAGGAATTCAAGCTTCATAGTGGTCCATTTTTAAAAATGTGTCTAAATCATACTGCATATTTTTATTAGTTCTAAATATAAGTATTTGCACACAAAATTTTTCTTACCAATTTTTAAAAGGTACTTAAACCACATATATCAAAATTCTGAAAATCTCTCCTTTCATTCAGTGGTTTCACTACTAGGAATCTATAAAGCAGAAATATTTACGTATATATAAGGAAAATATACACACAAAAAACACGTCTCTCAGGCTGAGCCCCGGTGGCGTAGTGGTTGTGCACAGGACTGCGGCCCACTGGGATGGAGGTTCAATTCCAGCAGCGGCTCCACAGGAGCAAAGGCTGGGCCTCCTATTCCCACCACCAGAGGGCAGTGATGCCCCCCAAAACAAAAAAAACCCCATATCTCTCTTGTTATTAATTACAAAACTGAGACTAATACGTATATAAAGAATGAGCTAGAATTACACATACCCTCCTGGAATATTTTCCCATGATGAGCAAGGGTTTCTAAGTACATACAGCAAACCATTAAAGGTGTTTTCATCTAGGCTGGGGCAAAGAAATTAAAAATTTTTTCCCTAATGAATGATACTGTTGGGCAAAAAAAGTACACAATGAAAGAGAGAGAGAAGGGGTGCAGAATTAAAATCTCACTATCTAGTTAGATTACTTTAGAGGAAATTTTAAAAACTGATCACACACCAAAGTGAGTGAAAGCACGCAACATGTGATTAGGGTTAACAGTATTGACTAGGGGGAAAAAAGAAACTGAATCATCACAGCTCGTAGGACGTGTGGAAATGACAAGTGCTTGGCTAGTATTAATTACATGCAGTTCCACAGAGGGACTTCATGGTCTTCTGACCACCCTCACCAAACAAGGCAGGGTGAGGAAATCGCTCTCTGCAGGCAGCCCACACCAGCACAGCTGCAACCAATCCCCAGGGTCCTGGGTCATCCAACTGGGAGAGAATTTCTAGTCCATCATTTCATGTTATCCATGCCTCAAATACCAGTTTCACTGCTGCACATTCTCATTGTTATTAAAAACAAACCAAAATCCACCACTGAATGATTCTTTTTTTTTTACTGATTCTTTAGTGATAATACTTTGAAAGGCTTTATGATGTATTCATTGCCACCATGAAAAACATATATTAATCAACATACAACATTTGACATTTTCCCAAAGAATTTTTAACTTTCAAAACTATAATAATTTGGGCTGAGCCCCGGTGGCGTAGTGGTTGTGCTCAGGACTGCGGCCCACTAGGATGGAGGTTCGATTCCAGCTCCACGGAGCAAAGGCTGGGCCTCCTATTCCCACTACCTGAGGGCAGTGATGCCCCCCCCCCAAAAAAAAACTGTAATAATTTACAAATCTGACTAGATCAGAGGAACTGGAAGCACAGGGAATGCAGGACAGATGAACCCCTCAGGACCAGTGGTGAGAGTGGCAATACCAGAAGGGTGAAGGAAAGGTGGGGTAGAAAGGGGACACTGATTATAAGAATCTACAGATAGCCTCCTCCCTGGGGACAGACAACAGACAAGTGGGTGAAGGGAGATGTCAGACAGAGTGAGATATGACAAAATAATTTATAAATTATCAAGGGTCCATGAGGGAGGGGGGCGGAGAGGGAGGGGGCAAATGAGGAACTGATACCAAGGGCTCAAGTAGAAAGCAAATGTTCTGAGAATGATGACGGCAACAAATGTACAAATGTGCTTGACACCATGGAAGTATATATGGATTGTGATAAGAGTTGTAGGAGCCCCCAATAAAATGATTTTTTAAAACTATAATAATATGCAAGTCAAAAGCCACTTAACAAAGAGAAGAACATCTATATTCAACCATTTCAAACCTTTTCCAAACCTCTCGGTAGCTCTCTATAAAGTTAGAAGGCCGGTATGTTTTATTAGAATTTTTCAACTGTATTTAATTTTTTAAAGGAGGGGAAAAGAGGACTGTTTAAATTATAGTGCCTGTTAAACACAAGGCAGAACTGAGACAAACACTTCTAGAAGGCTAGCTGATAAACAGGAGCCTCAGGGTGGTACAAGTGATTTAACGCTTAGCTGCTAACCGGAAGGTAGGAGGTTGGAGTCCCCCAGAGCCACCTGGGAAGGTTGGTGACAGACTTCCGACAATCAGCCAGGGAAAACTCTAGGACAAACAGTCCTGCACTGACATACCGTGTAAGGAATGCTTCCACCAAGAGTGGAAATCAACTCTACAAGTTAAGTAACTACAATGGTTCATTTCCATCAAACCTTTCAAAGCTTTTGCAAACAGCTTGTTATAACTTCCCAATTACTGGTATGGAAATTTTTGTGTACGGTATCGGATTAAAAAAAAATCATACAACATTTACTTGAAATATTCCTGAACTGGGTTATTTTTTTTTTAATATAATCTGTCTTTCAGAGTGAGAGAAGCAAACAGGGCTATGACTAAATATATGTTTGGTATTTGACCATGTGTGTGGATAGGCATCATCTCAGCATAGTTTCACAACTTCTCTCTGTATTAGAGCTTCATTCTGGCCACCAGGCTTTCAGGAGACTATAATTTATCATGGGAGCCCCAGGTCCATTTTTCAGCCTCCACTGATCGGCAAGGTGAACAGTTTTTCTCTTTTTTTAAATATTTTTTTAAATATAGATTTTATTGGGGGCTCTTATAGCTCCTGTAACATTCAATACATCACTTGCAGTAAGCATATTTATACACATGTTGCTATATTCATTTCCAAATATTTTCTACTTGAGCCCTTGGTATAAGCTCCTCTTTCCTTCTTTCCTCTAGTTTTTTCTTTAAATTCCAGCTCCCCATATTATCCCTCCCCCATGAACCCCTAATAATTTACAAATTGTTATTACCTTTTCATATTGTACACTGTCCAATGTGTTACTTGACCCACCCTGCTTGCTATTCGCACCCCAGAGAGGTCACATGCAGATCCCTGAAATTAGTTCCCCCTTTCTACTCCACCATCTCTCCATGCTCCCAGTATCACCACTCTCCCCACTAGTCCTGAGGGATCATCTATCTTAAATTCCCCGTATTTCTGACTCCAGTGTACATCCCCTGGTCTAGCTGGATTTGTCTGGTAGAATTGGGATCATGATAGTAGGTGGGAGGAAACATTGGAAAACCAGAGGAAAGTTGCACATTTCATTGTTGCTACACTGTACCTTGACTGGCTCATCTCCTCCTCTGTAAGAAGAAGTCGCTTCACTTATTGATGGCCTTTAGGTCCCCAATCTGCACCCCCCCTCATTTACAATGATATAATTTTTAGTTCTTTGATGCCTGATAGCGGATCCCTTTGACACCTCATGGTCGCACAAGCTGGTGTGCTTCTTCCATGTGGGCTGGCTTCTGAGCTGGATGGCCACTTGTTTACTTTCAAGCCTTTAAGACTCCAGACGCTACATCTTTTGATAGCCGGGCACCACCAGCTTTCTTCACCACATTTAGGAGTATCCAGCTTTTCTCTTAAGCAGAGTGTGGGAAAATGGATTTCTGGGTGGGGCAGCCTCGCCCTTAGGTACCTGCCTGGGTGGAGACCCTAGATGGAACTTGGAGAACTAGGGTCAGTCACATAGTCAATGAGTCAGATATATCCTGACTTCCTTCGTCAAAGGGCCCTGAACCAATCTTACAAGCTTTTCTAGTCTTCCACAGGGTATGAATCCCAGTCACGGCCCCTTCCCCTCCTTCTATGGTCCTGCTGTGGTCACTGTGAGGAATTGATCTTCTGCCAGTCATGCTTTGTGACCATATCCTTTGGTTTCCAAATGCTACCTAAGCTGCATTTCTGGGACTCCTTTGACACCATTATGGTCTCGTACTGGTGATCTTACTCATCCAGATGCTTGATCGCGCAGGGGCTTCTACTCCTGAAAGAGTGACAGGCTCTGAAACTCGCAGCAGTAGTTCTGCTCTGTCCTGCAGGGTCACTATGGTCAGCATTGAGTCGATGGCAGTGTTTGGTTGCCTAGGTATGGTTTTAACTCTGTCATGTTAAATACTTAATAAGTGTTAAGTATTATAACTGGTATTTGAAGCTGGGGGGGGGGGTCTCTTTTCTCTTCTGGAGCACTTCAGGACATTTTTAGGAGTCTGGGTGGTACTGGGGGATAAGCACCAGACTGCTAGCTTTATGGCCAGTGATTCAAACACACCTGCTTGTTTCCCTGGGGAAAATGAGGATGTCAGTAAGGATTTAGTCTCAGAGAGCCTAAGAACCAGTCTTCCCCTAGGTCCTATTCATTTGACTCACTTATAATGGACTTGGTTTTTCAGAACTTTCAGTTTTTGTTATTCTTTATTTTAATGTCTATTTGTGGGTCTACCATGTCTTGTAATGCGCCTCAATGCTTCTTTTGTGTCTCCACTTCATACTTAACTGTAATGTATAAGCACATAGTTGTCACGTCTGACTAAAAATAAGTGCTTTATTCTCGCCAGTTAAAAAGCTTAGGGGGAAAAAAAAAGCTTAGGGGGACATTTTCTATTTTGATTTTTAAGCAAACCTTCTACTATTTTTCAACTGGATTTTCCAATTTTGTTTTGGATTCTCACCCCTCTTCCCACTTCATCTCCTCCCACAGATCACTGGCCCTAATTAGAAAGCAAGAGAACCCATCTCGATCCCATCATCACAAAGTCTGAAGGGTAAAAGTTAAAAAAGCAGCCCACTGCCATCAAGTGGATTCTAAGTAGGAGCACCCTTTCAAGACAAGTAGCATGGCCCCGAGGGCGTGCGACACTGCCAGTCTCATCTTTCTCCCTCAGAGGGGCTGCAGGATTTGAACCAGAAAGACTGGGGCGAGCAGCCCCACATGCAACCCACCCCACCCCCCACCCAGGAATCCTTTGAAAGCCAAATAATCAGAGCAAGCTCCCTGCCGTGCAGTATATTCCAACTCATCTGGAGCCTGAGGGAATGGCCTCAGAGGGTTCCCAGCTGAAATCTTCACAGGTGCAAGATGCCAGCATCTTGCTTCTGCGATGAAGCTGGGCGTTTCCGATGAGCATCCTTTCCATTAGCAGCTGAGCACATGAGCCTCTGCACCTCCAGGGCTCTTCGCAAGGAGAGCAGCGAAGAAGAAACAGAAAGTAGCATGGAGTCAAAATCATGGTGACGGTGCATAAAATTCCACCTTCAGGGCTGAGCCCCGGTGGTGTAGTGGTTGTGCACAGGACTGCGGCCCACTGGGACGGAGGTTCAATTCCAGCAGTGGGGCTGGGCCTTCTACTCCCACCACCGAGAACAGTGATACCCCCCCCCCCAAAAATTCCACCTTCAGGATTTAATACCTATGGAGTCAGAGCGTCCTCGTGTCTAAATTATGACATGGATATATATTAGTCAGTACATGCTTTCTTTTGTTGTTGTTGTTGTTTTGTTTTGGCATCACTGCAGTACATGTTTTCTATCAAGTCACTAACAATTGAATTTACTAGTCATTATTCCCAAATGTAACTTCAAGGAAATCGAAAACTTAAAAGCAAAACGTGAGTAAGTTTCTGTGGCCCACATGGATGAGCAAAGATCATCTTTGCTATCATTCTATTTGCAGGCATGAATGAAGAAACACCATATCAGAGAAACTTTTCCAAAAGACTTGTTAGGGAGCATGCTAATTTTCACTATCTGCGCTGACATAGCTAGAGTCTATTTCTGCCAACCCATCTACTTTCTAAAATCCCACTTTAAGGAAAGATGGAAGGAAAATGTGTGTACTTTCTCCATTATGACAAATGATAAGAGGCAGCAATAGTCACTCTTCTGTAAGTTAGACTTCAAATATATTGTAACCATTGAGGCCTTTCTTGCTCTTCCCTTTGCATTATTCATATACTACTAGCTCATCCATAGCCACTTTTGGAGAACCAATGTTACTACTATGTAAAGAAAAACATTTTGTATTCAATTGAGATAAATGGAGTTCATCTTCAATTTAATATTTCAACCTAGCTTACATTCAGTTTGCCAAGTTCATTTTTAATTGCAAAATTAGTTCTCTGGAGAGAGAAAATGAGGTTTTAGCATGTCACTGCTCATTTTAAAAATGTTTTGCAAAAAAAAAAAAAAAATGTTTTGCACTGACAGGACAAAACCTAAAAGCTTTTCCCTCATTTATGTAACAAGATCTTGAGCATAAGAAGAGATGTCATCATAATAAACCCATTCCTGAATATGTATCAGCTTTCTATTTATTCCTCAATAATATCATCGCATAGTCTATAGCCATAACAAACTCAAAATTGTCTTTGTGTGAAGACCCGAGGCATCCTCTCAGGAGGAAAGGGTATCTGAAGAGAATCCGCAGACAGTGGCCACAGTACTTGTGCCTATGAGCAGCTAACCAACCAGAACTATCTGGAACCCAGCCAACCCATATACCTCATTGTCCATTGTTTTTAAGCATGACATTGCTCTCTGTGTTGCTTCCTGTGGGTACACGGATGTGGTTGAAACAGCCAATCTTTGAAGTGGATTTCCTTTACAGTCTATTAAATGGACCACTTAACTAAACAAATGCCTCTCCTTTTGTAAAAATTTC
This sequence comes from Nesogale talazaci, assembly GCA_004026705.1. Classification (NCBI taxonomy): domain Eukaryota; kingdom Metazoa; phylum Chordata; class Mammalia; order Afrosoricida; family Tenrecidae; genus Nesogale; species Nesogale talazaci. The sequence continues at coordinate 11,397 of PVJH01017876.1, forward strand.
TGGTTTTTTTTTTTTTTTAAAGAAAAGCAGTTGTACTGAGTTGAAAAGGTGATGGGTGTAATTTCTTGTAAAGCTATTGAAATGGTGGTCTAGCTCACCAAAATAGACACAATCCCCGGAATCAGCATCATCACCAACCCCATGGATGTCACGGGGTGGAGCTCTTCCAAGTACTCTTAGTATCTGGCAAACTACTGGGATCCCATGACTTAGCTTCACACGCAAACTAGGCTATTTTCAAAACCACGCTTCCTTCGAACCCAGTCCGACTCTATGACAACCTCCAGAACCTATTTATTAAAAAGGAAAGAATAGAGAGCACCACACATACCTTTCGACAGGGCGGCAGGGCTGAGAAAATTGGGGTTCTCATGGCAAGAGTTTGTGAAGACAAGAAATGTTAAATCGTGGCCAACATGAAAGCTGAGCTGCTGCCACACTAAACAGAGCTAGAAAGGCAGCTGAGGTTAAAGAATGTGAGCTTCAAAGCCAGAGATCAGGGCTCTGCCATTTAGTAAGGCAGGTTCTTCGTGTCTCTAGCTTCCCTTTTCTTAAGTGAACTAACAATTACTCAGATTCTCATATAAGGAGTATGCACACTAGTGTGCACTATCACACAACTGCCAAAGGTGGAAAGCACCTCAATGTCCACTGACGGGTGGGTATATAAAAGGTGATGTATTATACATATACTAGATTATTACTCAGCTATAGAGAAGCTGACTCCTGATGCATGCAACACATGACTGAGTCTTGAAAATATCATGTTGAGTGAGATAAATCACAAAAGGATAAATATATGATCTCATTTATATGAAATAAGAAAATTTATCGAGATCAACATCCATTAGTCAACTCTGGGGTAGAAGGGAGGGGTAAAGAAGAAGTCATTAGGGCTGAGCCCCGATGGCGTAGTGGTTGTGCACGGGACTGTGGCCCACTGGGACGGAGGTTCAATTCCAGCAGTGGGGCTGGGCCTCCTACTCCCACCACCGGAGAGCAGTGATGTCCCCCCCCCCCCAAAAAAAAAAGAAGAAGAAGTCATTATGCAGGCTGGGTTTCTATTAGTGGAATTGAAAGATATGAAAATGAATAGAGGTGGCAGGTGCACAACATCATGAACACAATAAAGAGCAGTGAATTATACACAGAAAATGGTCAATTGGCAAAGGGTTTGTTATCTATATTTTACCTCCATAAAACATAAATGAATAATGACAGAGGGGAAAAGGAGCTGGGAAAGCAACACAAAATGGGCGTGGTTGACAGAACCCAGAATTGCAAGCGGTTCTATGCTTTTTCAACAACAAAAAAGAAAATGAAGAACTTTACATATCTCCAACAATTAGTGACATATTTGAGCAATTCAACTTTTTTCTAAACACCGTGGGCCTCTAGGGTTTGTATCAAACAGTATGCAGCCCCTGGACATAAACCCTGCAAGCCATGGCTCCTATCCAGCGCCGAGCAGAACACATGTTGATGTTGATGTTGTCAGGTGCCATCCCGTCAGTCGGTTAGGACTCATCCTGACTCTTGACACAACAGGGAATACTACCTGGCTTTGCACCATCCACACAACAGTTGCTATATTTGAGCGCCTGTGCCAGCCACCAGGTGAAGCCCTCTCCTTCCTGGTCTTCCTCGTTTCTTCAGACCTGCTTTACCAAACAAGAAGGATGTTCATATCCAGGGACTGGTAGCTTCTAGTGGCATGGCCAACATAAATGAGATGAACTCTCTCTCCGTTCTAATTCCTATGAAGCATTCTCGCTATACCTCTTGCAAGATAGATTTGTTTGTTGTCTGGCAGTCCTTGGTACTTCCAATAGTCTTCTCAAACCCCCAAATTCACTTCCACTGATTCTTCTTCAGTCTTCCTTATTCAATCAATGTCTAGCTTTCACTGAAAATGCTATGGCCTGAATCAACAGACACTCCTATAATAGCGAACCCTCCTGGACATACAAGTCAAGCAGTGGGTGGAGAGGGTTGTCGTGGTAGGGAGCGCAAGGGGAAAACATGTCTGTCTCAGAGAAGGGGATTACACTCTGTTGGTGCAGGTGAGACAACCTACCATTGGGGTCGGGGACATCAGACTCTTAACACACCTTAACATACAGAACTCAAGAAAAGACTATACCCATGTTTCCTATTACAAAATGTTAATGTTTTAAACATTAGAACAAGAGACATATATAAATCATAGATATATAATAGATCTGGGCCTTGAACTTAATCATAGTCCAAAGTGAAGAACCATTAGTTCTTATGACATGGCCCCACTCAACAATCACCCTCATGAAGAGATCACTAAATATATGGGTGCTGTGGCAAAGTTTGGTGAAGAAAACGGATATTGTCCAGCTATCAGAAAGAATAGCACCTGAATAAAAGATTGTTGTAAAACAAGCAGCCATTTAACTGAAGTATCTAAGTACCTACTAACTGAAGTACAAACTAAGACTAAATGGAAGAAGCACACCAGCCTGAGTGAGCCAAAGATTAAATAAAAGTCCCAACTTCAGAGAAGGAAAAGTAATCCAAGCTTAAATTTTGAATACCTGTTTGCCAAAGGCTACAGATAAAAGTAGAAACCCAAAATCCATTTGCAGGATCCCTCCATAGATTAAGTCGCTGGTAAATTTCTTTTGACCAGAGTCCAGGAATATGAATAGCCTTCCTATCAAACTACACTACTGAAAGGACGAAAAAAACTAAAGACCAAGTTCTTTTAGTTTAAGATATGCTGAGTTTGCTTTTCCTTTTTGGGTTTCAAACTCGAGGGCTTTGCATATTTAATTATAATATTTTACTTTGTCTTCTCAAGCTGCTCTTTGAAAATTTCGGTTCAGCTCTTTGATGTCATCAATTCTTCCATCTCCTTTAGCTCCTCTACAAGTAAGAAGAGCAAGTTTGAATCTCTTCTGACATCCCCTTTGATCCATGTTTCCCTTCATGTCTTTTTTGGGGGGAGGCATCACTGTCTCTGGTGGTTGTGGGCGCCATCCAGTGCTGCTCCCGAGAGCCGCTGCTGGATTTGAACTGTCAAGCCCGCTGGCTGCAGTCCCGCACTTAACCACTTACGCCACCAGGGCTCAGCCCCCCTTCATGTCTTTTTTAATGACCTTTTGCTTTCTGCATTTACGATGATCTTGATGTTGCCTCAGAGCTCATCAGGTCTTCTGTCCTTTGTGCTTAATATACCAAATCTGTTTTTGCGATGTTCTCAAAATTAAGGTGGGATATAGGAGCATTTAAATGATGACTATTATAAGATGAAGTGTAACACCAGGGAGGGGCACACACTCCTTGGACATATTAAACACGTGAGATCAAAACAGTGGCCTTTACCAATGGGTAAAGTTCAGAAAGACAGAAAGGACAAGGAAGAGGGAAGAATGGAAATGAGAAGCAGGAATTGCATAAATTGCTGAATGACAGAACAAATGTGTGAATATTCACTCAAATCACAATAAAAGCTTTTAAAAATAAGTGATATCACTAATAAAACTCAAATGTTACCAACCTTCAACAAATGGAAAGTTAATTAGAGGGTGAGTGGGCTAGCAGGCTAGCTTGCTGACTTTCTGAAGAGAAAGTAGAAATGAAAGCAAGAAAGAAAGGCACAGAAACCACAGGAAGAAACAACTTCACTGATAGTTCCTTGTAGTATTCTTGAAATGAAGTTGCTCTTGAAAGAACTTTGCCTTTGTAGTTTTATCTTAAAAAGATAAAAGTACATTTCTTAGAGTTGTTCTCTGATGCCTGTGTCTGTACATTTTTTTTATTACTGGTCATGTATTTAAGTATCCAAACCAAGTCTGATTCGATCAGAAACCAACTTCCTGGACTGTGCAGCATTATACTGAATGTGAACTAAAGGTCTTGTTTTCCTAATCTAGATAAGAAGTTGTCAAACTCATACACTGGAAAGTTATCATTTTCAGAGATGACAATGATATGAACTAAGGGTATGTGCATCTATTGTCGCTCATAATCAAGTATAACTTTTTTCACAGATATAAGAGAAATTCCTTTAAATTCAAACCTATTTTCTTCTATTGCTCTTTCTACATTTCAAACATGCGTCAATTTCTCCGAAAAATACTACTTCCCGATTAAATATAAGTAACAAACATACAATCTACACTATATTACAGATGTCAAGATTAAACAAACTAACCCACATGCCATCATTTAGGATCACCTAGTACTGGCATTTTGCTGCATTTCCTTCTGGGCGGGGATTCCCAAACTTACTGACCAGCTCGCAACCTCGTCCCTCGCTTTCCTCCTCTGTGACATAGTTAACAGCAATACCTCCCTCTTAGGATTGTCGTGAGCACTGTGTTAAGACGCATGACACACAGAATTGTCTGGTACACGTGGTTTTATTTTCGCTTTTTTTATACTCACACACTTCTTTCCTTACAGTTAGGATCATTGAGGTACATACGGTTCTTGATCTTACTATTCACGCTCAACGTTACATCATAAGCTTCTGTCAGACAATCAAAGGTTCTGTATGTACTGTCTGAAAGGCTGGTACCCTAATGTACCTATTCTTGTTTTGTTTAGTCCCTAACTCAGGGCAGCAGGTGCACAATCCCTGTGACCCTGAGGTCTGTCATTAGCTGCCTGGTCTGTCTTCGTCTGGAGACACCACTGAAGACTGCTCAGCATCATGAAAGCGCCCAGTGAAGGCAGGTGACAGTTGCTCGTGAGGGACACTGGTCAGGACTCAAACCCAGGTCTCTGCCAAAGAAGCAAGAATTCCTACTCTGAACCACTACTGCCCCTTTCATCATTCTTCTATCATATATTTCATCTGTTGCTTTTCTGTTTTTCTATTTTAAATGAAAAGCGTTTTCATTTCTATGTCTACTGGTGTAAATATAGTGCTACTAAAAAATCTTCTGTAAAGTACTAAAAATATCTGTGAAATGTAGAGTGGGTATGGGAACTCAGTCTTCACTCAGAAGATTCTATACCTCAGAATCCCCCTCTACTTTAAGGTAGGTCTTATATCAATTAAGAAGAAATTGCAAAAATAACAGGGAAGAAGAGAGAGGTCTGAGAGAATGTCAACTTTAAAGCACAAGTTGTGACAGTGAACTAGAAACATTTCCCTCCAGCCTTTTCAACTAGCCCTGCACACTGAACCTGGGATTGCCACGCCTGTGCAGAGTTAAACAGGAAACTAAGTAATGGACACACAAACATAGACAGGGCAGGTCATAGACGCCTCAGTCCTGAGGGAGACTTAGACAGTTGAGTTAGTCCGGATAGACTAGAGGAACAAATTTCAGAGACATGCATATAGGTATAAGGAAAGGGTTTATATACAAAGGAAATGTGACCCTAAGAAGGCATCCCAATCCAGTCCAGTGCAGTCATAAGTCCAATATTAACACATATGTCCGAAGTCAGTCTATAGAGCCTGCTTCCGACTCAGGAAGTCACAGGTCAGTGGGTGCAGAATTTTGGCGCTGGCAGGGGTCTCCCCATGGCTCCTCACTTCCAGGGCTCTGTCCGTCAACAGCATGCCACTCCAGCTTCAGAGGTCTGTCTTCATCAGGGCACAGCTGAGTGATCTCTCCGCTGGCTCCTCCAGCTTCTCCGACGCTGCCAGCTTGTCTGTGATTAATCGTCTCTGAAACTAACTCCCAACAACTGGAAAAGATACCTTCTCATCTTCACGAGGGAAATACCGTGAGATTTCCCAGGAGTCTCAGGTGAAAGCCATGCCCACACAGAGGCCTCATCAACTACTCAATGGCTTTCTCCTGATTAACAGGCCAGACTCCACCCCTATATTTCAATTATAAAATTAACATAAGCACATGACTGCCACCACAGTAAAGCCAACTCTGCCACTAGAAATACAAATCCCTATAATTGTTGTGCCCAGGATGAACTTGGCAAGAGATAAACCACAGGTCAGATCACGAGTAGTGTCTGCAGTTCATTAGACGAGCTACCAAAGGATGTGTAAAATTCAAACTAAAGGTCCCCATTGTCTGCATGAATGAGGATTCTGTTTTTAGCTCTATAATGAAAGATAATTATCAGTTAAAATAGATCCTGAAGGAGGAAGAATGGGGGTGGGGAGAAAGAGAGATGATGACATGGGGGCAACAAGGCACTAACCCACCCAGGGGGAGAGTACTAGTTGTGTCTCCACAGAACTGGCACAGGCATTCACAGCCCACCATTACATGCCAAACCAAGAGGGCAGCGTAACACGTGGAGGAAGGCATGAGAAGACTGGACTACAATTGTCAGCCTCAACCAGTGCCAGCCTGACCCCGCCCTGGAAGTGTGTGCCGCAGAGAACAACACTAGACCTTCTGGTGGGGAGAGGAACCGATCTACCACACCCAGTCAGAAGCAAACCAGGAAAAAAAGAGAGAAAGGGGCAGTGGGTTTAGACTCTATATGCGCACACCAAGTCCAGCAGTTGAGGTACCTGCATGGAGCTGCTAAGGCACAGCGAGGACCCTGGGACTACCAACAACTCAAGACATGTTGTCCCCTAACTGGAGCATACAGAGACAGACGACAATAATGCAGACACAGGGTGGGGAGAAAGTATAGGAACGAAGCATAACAGATCAGCAACCGGAGTAAAGTCAAGCCACAGAGCCCCATGATTGGATTTGGGGCGAGGAGAGGCAGCCCCTGGATCTTCCCCCGGACCAGGGGACGGTCTCATGGGAACCAGCAAACAGACCTGGACCTATGCAGGATTTTTTCCTTTTTCTGTCTTTTTTCTCTTTATCTTTTCTTATTGCTTGGATGAGGGCATGGATGGTTTTCCTAATTATATGGGTTGGACTGGGGAGAGAAGACTGGGGAGACAGCGGGCCAATGCCCTAGAAGGTAGAGGAGGAGGAAGGTGGTGGGGGGAAGGGGTTGGTGAGCAGATGGCGTCATGGACAGGGCACCAACTAGGGATGTGGAACCAGTATCAAGGAGAGGGCAGAGATGCTGTATTAGAACAACACCAAGCTAGTGGAGAGGAAGCAATAAGAGGTGGAAGAAGAGGGAACATGATGGTGGAGCAGGAAAAGGTAAAAGGAAACAGGCATGCTCTAGGAAGGAAAGGCAAAGATAGGGAGATTAACAGAGATGTCCACTTATGTAAATACATTAATCCATAACAAAAGTGGTATTGGCCTATGTACACATATTTATAAGGCAACACACTGAAGCTGCAAGATGGGCCTTGGGCCTCAGCTGAAACCTTCCCTCAATACAAGAACACTTTGTTCTAACAAATTGGCACTCTGTGATGGTCACCCCCACATCACCCTCCACATGATCACTGAAGACAAAATGGCTGCATAAGCACATGAGGTGAAGACAGAGGATGGTGCCCGGCTATTAAAAGATATACTGCCTGGGATCTTAAAGGCTTGAATTTAAACAAGTGGCCACCCAACAGTGAAGCAACAAGTCCACATGGAAGAAGCACACCAGTCAGTGAGATTATGAAGTGTCTGGGCAATGGGCATCAGAAGACTCACAACAAACAGTAAACAAACAAACAAAAATGCACTGGTGAGACTGGAAGGGGGCTAGAGGGGAGACCCAAAACCCATGTATGGACAATGGAACATCCCCCCACAGAGGAGTCCAGGGAGGGGGTGAGTCAATCAGGACACAATAGAGCACTAATGGGTCACACAATATACCTCTGATGCCTTCAGGCCTGCGCACACCCCACTACCATGACTCCAGTGCCGCTTCCCAATCTAGACTAGACAAGAGCATGTACGCAGATATAGTCAAAGAGATAGAACTCACAACACATCGAACCCAGGAACTGAATGGGAACAGAGATAACAAAAGGGTGGGGGGAAGAGGGAAGGGAGCTGGAGAAGGAGGGGGCACCAATCGCAATGAATGGCACATAACCACACACCCATCCAGGGGGAACAACAACAGAAACCAGAGGGGAAGGGAGACAATAGCCGGTGTGAGATATGAAAATAATTAACAATCTATCAAAGGGCTACGAGTTGAACCAAAGGCTCAATGGAAAGGAAATGTTTAGAAAAGAAAAATGGGATATATGTACAAATATGTCAGATATAAGTGATGTATGGATTATAACAAGAGTTGAAAGAGCCTCAATAAAATGATTATATATATTTTAAAAAGGCAGATTCTGAGACTCAATTCTATGAAGGGATGTGAAATTGGCTGGATTTCCCCCTAACATTAGTATGATGAAAAGGTAACAGTCAGTTTTACAAAGGCATGAGTAAGGAAGAAAAGTCGGCTGTCATTGGTCCTTTCCCAAATACTTCTCAAGCTATTATGAAAACATCCACTTCTCTGAGATTCAGTTCAATTTAGAATAAAAAAAAGTCTGCTCTGTTTACATGAGTTTAATATGGTTCTCAAGAAAGATAATATGTGTGTATATATATATGCATATATATAAGTGCTTAAAAATTATAAAGGAGTTGGCCCACAGGGTTGACGGTTCAAATCCAGCAGCAGCTCTCCAGGAGCAAGGCTGGGCCTCCTACTCCCACCAGAGGGCAGTGATGACCCCCCAAAAATATAAAGGAGCAAATAATTATAAAATGCTGTTGTGATTTAAACTCATAGTCTAGATTTCTTGCAATGTTAATTTACTTCCAAAAGAATTAATATAACTATATGCTATTATGTTTTGTAATACTATATCGCATTATGATTGCTCATGGCTTTAGATTTTAACTCTCACAAACTGCGTCTCTTAGTAGTATTTCTTGGTTACTCAACTGTTTTTTAAGAGGAAAATTTAGTATTGAAACAAAGGCAAAATTTTCTATTAACTGAATAGAGGTGGGCTGTGAAGTAGGTTAATCTACTTCGATCTACTTTTCCATCAATTGGAAAGGGTTAAATTCACCTGAGAGGTGAAAAATGTGTTCTATTTATAATTCCAATGATTCAATATGAAAAGCCTTAGAAAGCACACTCCAATTCATGACAAGAATAATTAAGTGCATTACTAATCAGATGTGGATTTCAAAAGTGAACTCGTGACATGAACTTGAAAATATACCAACAAGACAGTGGCTTGCCTAAATTGGCAAATATAAAACAGATACTAATGCTGAAGAAAAAGAATGAAGAAAATCAAATTGGCTTTAAAAAAAGTAATGGAACTATAGTCTCAGCTTTTTGTATTCTTGAAGAGGCTTTTAAAAAAAATTCTGTAACCATTTTGTCATCGGCTCCACTGTAATTCTGAGTTCATAAGCAAAATCTTAAATTTTCAAGGTATGAATCATATCTTCATGAATTCACTCAATCATCTAAAATTTACCAAGTACTGTGTGTGCCTTACTCTTAGTTGAGTACTGGAGAGGAACAGGTAAATAAATCACATTTGATGTGCTCAAGTGGCTAAATCTATTTTTGATGCAAGCTCATAACGACTGACTTGGTTTTTAGGAGGTGACTGAGGAAATGAAATGACACCAAAAAGCATCCAAAAAGAAAAAAGTGAGTCTCCATTTGGACAGTGACTCCTACAAACTATGCAACTTTGTGCAAAGTTTTCTCACCCTGTTTTGTCAAAGTGAGATGTACTCATTTAACAGGATTCTTCTAGACACAATTTTGTATGTGGATGTATTATAATTCTGGACTATGACTTTGGCATGATCCCATTTTTGAAGGGACTTTCCTTGTATACTAACAAGTTGAAGGTAGGATTAAGCCCCTGACCTCGGTGGAGGGTGTGAATCAATCCTTTGTTTTGGGGGGTATGGTCTGCTAAAAGACAAAACAAAAAACAAAAAAACCACCTCCATCAAAACCATTCTTCTGTGTAGAAGAGCCATCTAAGACACGGAGAAATCCCAAGACCACGGGAAGAGCAAGCTCAAGCTCTTGGCCTGCAATGGCAGAGGTACCAGAGACTGTGGGGGAGAAACTATGGGACAGAACAAAAGAGGCATATCAAGAGCAAAGACTGAGGCAAGGAAACAATGAGACAGAAGAGAAGTTGAGCCAAGACTTTGAGTGTGTTGGGGGAGTGGGGTGGAAGTGGGTGCTGTGAACTGGCTTCCTGGTCCATGGAAGCAGAGGCCAAGGGACCACATGGCTGACAGGCAGAGGGTCAGAGAAAGACATGGCTGTTGGCTGAGGAGAGCTGTTGGCAATAATTATTCTACATAAATTGGGATCCACTGCATCTGAGTTGATTCGGCCTCATAGTGACCCGTTATAGGGCTTCTAATGGATGCACAAAGCCTCATCTTTTTCCCCCATGAGCAGGTTGTGGGCTTGAATTGCCCTAAAAGAGCCATCGGGGTTCCTTACATTGGGAGGGTGTCACAAATACAAAGATTCAATCATAACTTATAACTCTGCCTAGTTAAATGGCACTTATAAATACTTCATTTGTAGTTTCATCAAGGAAGTTGATAATACAACTTATTTCTCTACTTTGATTCTATTTCTTTAGCAGCGAACCCAGATCTCTGAATTAAGTACCCAAGTTGAAGGCTACTTCTCAGATGTCAAGACTATCTTCTGGATCAAGACATTTCAATGCTTAGGGATCTTAGGGTCCAGAGGATGTGCTCCACCCCTGACTCTTGCTGAGAGTCAGATCCCCTCTCCTGTTTCTCAGAGGGCTCCTTTTATACCCAGCAGGGTGGCAATCAAGATGAATTCTGATTACTCACTGGTGAATCCTATTAGTGTCTTTCCCTACCTTCTTACACAGACCCATGACCTTGTCTGAATGCTTTCGGAACCTGCAGAATGACACTCATTCCTAAATACCCCAGGATCCCAGGGCATGCAAGCCTTTTTAACCAGACTCATCACCAATAACGTATAAGGAAATAAAGTGGTTAACTGTGTGTGCTCCAGAGGCTGAGAGACCTGGACTGAATTCTTAATTCTTCCACTTACTGTTCAGACTCATTATTTAACTCCTCCAACCCTCAGTTTCTCCATCTGTAACAGGAGAGTAACAGTTCCTGTTGGGCTGGAGAAAAAGTGAGGCTGTCAGTCACTGTCAAGATTTACAATCTCAGAAACCCTCTACAGAGCTGACAGAAATCACAATCGATGCGAAGGCAGCAGGGGTGTTCTCATGTGGTTTGAGTTTACATGGTGACCCCATGTGAGCAGGGTAGAACGGTCCTCTACAGTTTTCAAGGCTGTGTGACCTTTGGGAAACACATTGCCAGAGCTTTCAAAGTGCCTCTGGGTGGGTTCGAACCGCAAGCTTCTGGCTAGTAAGCGAAAACTTAACTGCTTGCACCATACTGGAACTCCCATCACATGGAGGATATAAGGATTAAATGAGAAAACATGCATGCACCTGCACACAGAGAGGACAGCAAACATTATGTCGGCTGCACCAATTACTAAGGCATTCACTTTAGGGCCTTAGATCCTGCAGTAGACTGCATGTACCAGAGTTTTTGATGCCCGATACATAAACAGCAACAACTTAGAATGAAAGGAATCAAACTGAGGCCTCAGAAACCACTTCCCTGAACCCTGTATCAATGCCAATGTAGACTATGATAAGCAAATGCCAAGAGTATTACAAAGCACTTTTCAAAAATAAACATTTCTAGGCTGAGCCCTGGTGGCATAGTGGTTGTGTGCGGGACTGCGGCGCACTGGGCTGGTGGTTCAAATCCAGCAGCAGCTCTCCAGGAGCAAAGCTAGGCCACCCCTGCTACCAGAGGACAGTGATACCCCCCCAAAAAATTAATTAATTAATTAAAAATTAAAATAAACATTTCTTGGCATTGAGGAGAGATGGAAAGTATATAAGCCTTACCGTTGGATAATCAGTCTTAGCAAAACACATCTCACCTATTTTCATCTCTTTTCATAGAGAAAGACAAAAACAATGACACAAACCAACCAGCCTTGATAAAACTCAGAGTCAGCTCCTGAAATACTGTTTCCAACTGCATAAAAAACAACGCTCTTTTGAAAGAGAGAACTGATTCTAGGTGTCGGCAGGAAATGTTCAAAATGAGCCTGAAACCTGGAGTTGTATAACAAGGAAACTCACAAAGACCACTGGGGTCATAGCAGGAGCCAACAGGGTAAGATTTCCCTTGGTAAAAGATGGGATAATATGAGCTTCAAAGAAGTGCCATTGGAGGGGGGGAAGAGTCATTGAAACCCACTGAAATATGTTTAAATCTATGATGTCATAACTTTCTAAGAAAAAACAAAAGCAGTCACCTTCAGAGGCCAGTAGGAAACGAGCTATTGTATACGTAGCTACGGCTGCAGAGTCAGTTCTGACCCACAAAGGCCCTGCCTAGCGGGGTCTGACTGCTCCACACGGTTTCCTGGGTCCATATCTCCCCATGTACTGGAGCGCTTAACCACCGCAACATCAGGCCTCCCTCAAGCACTGACCCACTTCTCTGTAGGAACTGTAGTGCCACTGGGTTACCAAAACACTGTCAGGGAAAAGGTCTCTTGAAAAAGTATTCGAACCAATCAATGAAAAATATCATTAAAATACCACCAAGTTGCCATCCCTAAAAAATCTGTGGATCTTAGTATTGCACACCAGCAGGTACCTGTGTCACAAAGACAGGCAAGAGTATCTGGTTCACCTCCTGACAGAAGAGCACACCACTACCTCCCAGATCAAACCTGAGCTTCATGAAGCCTCTGGGTTCAGCTGCCCATCACAGACATTCTGAAGAATGTTGAACTGAACCACTCATGGGCAATCAGAAAAATTTAGCCTATGGTAAATGCTACAAACAAAACCCCCAGGCTCTATCACAAATAAATTGTAAGCAAAGAAAGGAATGGAGGGGAAACTTTTTTTTAATGAGCAAAAATAGATTATAATGTCCAGAGATGGATATTTGGGTAGGACCCCAGCAAGAGGTGCGTGTTAGTGTAGACTGGCAGTGGAGGCGCAGGGCAGGTGCATGAGTGAGTTCATTCACAAATACCGAAGAGCCCGGCGGTCAGAATGTATTCTTAGGAACAGTTCCCAGAGCTGTGTTTCAGAAGAAAGCTTATTCGATAGAACTTAGGAGCCTACACTAGGAGCTTTGGTGACACAGTGCTCAACGGATTTAGCTGCCTGCCGCCTGGATGGCGCTTTCGGTGAGCCGCTCTGAGACGGAGGGGGTGGCAGTCTGCTTCTGAGAAGATTAGAGCCTTGGGAACCCTATCCACTGTTGTGCTCTGTCCCTTGGGTCACTACCGGTCAGAATCAACTCTACAATAACTGTTTTAGTAGCCTACAAGAGTTAAGGTGCTGAACACTGAAAATGCTCCTGGCTGCTCCCCTCTTAGCCTTAGCGCCATTTGACTTGGAATTATTATACTAATTTATCTTTCCATCCAGCTTTGCGGCTATCCACACAGGGCTGGTGGATGGCTAACGCCGTTGATAAGCACAGGGAGTTCCAGGGTCAGAACACACCACACAGCACTCTCCCACAACACCCCCCGAGTTTGAGAAGTCCACCACAAAGCACAGAACAAATGCTGCCTGCTGGGCTGGCTGGAAAGCTCCAGTGTGTGGGGAAAGCACAGATGCTCACACCCCAGGACCAAGGCAGGATGTGGGCACGAGGGCCTTGGACCCGAGCCCCGGCTGCTGGGGCTTCCAGGGTGTGAGAAGGACAGTGGCCAGCCCCAGCCAGCCCAACCACACAATGACGCACACTAAATCCACGTTTGAAATGTATTTTTTCTTTCAAAAGTAAAGAAGCAATTTTGAAAGGCCCAGAAGATTTGGACGCGATCATTTTTATGCTGATCACCTTCCCCCTCCCCCCCCAAAAAATATTCTTTTCCTGTGGCCTGAGCCCTCGTGACTACCTACGCTGAGTCACCTTTTTCATATGCCTGCATGCACTGTTATGATTCAGGAAATCATATGTTTTCAGGAATCTAGGGCACTTCCTACCTTTAAAATGATAAGGTTGGGAAATAAGGCCTAAGATATTTTTAAGAAGGCCACATGCAATTACCACAGTGACATCATAGTAAGCTCCAAAAGCAAACGCCACAAAAATTCAAGGGTGAGAAAGAAACCTCCCGGGGATGACCTGACGGAGGCTCCAAATAAAGACAGTCACGTTGGGAAGCCGTTCCTGCCCCTGGTGTATAAGCAGTGGGGCTCTTTTGTTTGGGAGCTGAAGGTGGGTCTAAATGGAATTGTGGCACATAGTGAGAACCTCCTGAACCAAGCTGTGAAAGCCAATGATAATTAATATCAAAGAAAAATCTCCCTTTCAGACACGTTCCTCTCCGTTTGCATGGTTTCATGTCCTCTTATTTTGTCCTGCTACAACTGCATCGTGTGTCCCCTAAGTACATCCCAACCATATTTCCACTTTCTGTTTCTAGAGCCTAACTGCGTGTCCCCTCCGTCTGAGAAGTGTTTGTAGATGTCCAGGCCTACAGAGGAAAACCCAATTCTCTGCTCTCATTGAAGGGCTTCCCCAACTGAATCACCCCATCTTCTTACTTCCTGTGATTCCTCTCCTCCACTCCCTGGTAACTCAAATCTCAATACTACAATAGTTCTGACCTGGAATTTCTGGGTTTTGTTTGTTAATGGCTTTTTACGAAACGTGAAGATGTGCATGACTTCCCTTAGATGTGCATTTTGCTAAATTCAAATGTACATTTTCCACATTTGTGGAGTGGCCTTTACTCTTTTTTGTTTCACATACATTTTTTAATGTTTGAGGTTTCATCAGGCAGCTGGGATGCTGGAAACTATACCATTTATATTTCAAACACCCACTGGTGAATAGTTTCAGAGGAGCTTCTGGACCAATGCTAGGAAGACGGCCCTGGCAAGACAATGGACTTCTACAAACTTGGCCGGTGAAAACCATATGGATGAGTGTTCAAAACCCTGTTAGGGACCGGGCTGCAAGATGAGAAAGCACTGAAATTACCACTGGGGGAGGGCTACCGCCTCAATGTAGAATCAACTGTAATGAAGTGAATGGAGCAAAGCTTTCCAGACCCTCGTTTGCTGATGTGGCATGAAATAAATAACCATTGCTCATCATAATAGATGAAGGATGACTCTAGAAAAATTTGAAGTCATCAAATAAGAAATGGAATGCACAAATTTTCAATCTCCTAGGCATGAAGGCAAAGATAGAATGATATCAGCCTTTCTGAGTAGGAATGAAAAACTATAGAGGAATGATGTAGCACTCACTGTTAGAAAGAATATTTCAAGATCTCTCTTGAAGTACAATGCTGTACAATGCTGTCAGTGATAGAATATTATCCAGACTCCTTCAAGGTGTACAAATTAATACAACTGTTATTCAAAGTGACACAGCAACTACCAAGCCAAAGGTGAGAAAATGGAAAACTTTCACCAAGTTCGGCAGTCTGAATTTGATCAGATATGCAATGGCGGTATAATGATAATAACGGGTAATTGAAGTGTGAAAGTTGGAAAGTTAGATCAGCTATCAGAATATAATGGCTTGGTGATAGAAATGAAACTGGAAATCACACAAGATTTTGCGATGAGTTCTTCCTTGCAAATACTACCTTTTACCAACATAAACAAACAGTGACTATACCAATGGGCTTGTCAGATGGGATATAAAGAAATCAAATTGACTACACCTAGAGGCAGAGAAGACTGAGATGGTCAATATCTTCAGCCAAATGGGGGCCATCAGCTGACTGCAGAATAGATTCATCAACGGCTCATATGCAAGTTCAGGGCGAAGTTGAAGAAAACGAAAATGAGGCCATCAGAGTCTAATATGACCTTGACTGTATCCTACCTGAATTTGAAGGCCACCTTAAGTAGAGATTTGACATGCCGAACATTTATAATCAGAGACCAGGTAAGTTGCAAAAGAACATCAATAATATCATACATGAAGAAAGCAAAAGGCCATTAAAAAGAAAGAAAAGGCGAAAACCAATGTCAGAAGAGACTGAAACTTGCTCTTGAATGTAGAGTAGCTAAATAAAGGATGTGGAAGAAATGAGAAAGTCAACAGCTGAACAGGCTTAAAAGGGCTATAGAGAAGGTAAAATAATGTCTTAAAGGGCAGTGTACAAAGACCTGGAGTTAGAAAACAAGTGGGAAGAACATCCCCAGTATTTTTCTAATTGAAGGCAAAAAAAAAAAAATTGAAACCTCCAGTTGTAATATTGAAGGATTTCATAGGCAAATTGAATGATGCAGGAAACATCAAACAATGAGACTGCTTTTCAACAATTTAAAGAGGTCTTGTGCAGATCTCCCCACGGTAATGTGCTGCTTTCTGTCTTGAGTGATGCTTCCACAAGCATTATTTGTAGATCAAGCAAGATGAATTCACTTACAATTTCAATCTTTCTCCATTTATCCTGATATTACTGATGGTCCGATTGTGAGGAACACAGTTTTCTTTGCAAGTAATTGTAATCCATGTTGAAGGTTACAAACCTTAATCTTCATCAGCAAGTGCTTCATGTCCTCATATGCAGCAAATATGGTTGTGTTTACCCACATAGCGCTCACAGGTTGTCAGTAATCCTTCCTCCAATGTTCTTATTTAATGCAGCTTCTCTGATTATTTATCATACAGACTAAGAATGGTAAAAGAATAGAACTGTGACATACACCTTTCTTGATTTTAAACCATGCAACCCTGTTCACACAACTGCCCCTTGATCCATGTACAAATTCCTCATGAGCACAGTGAATTATTCTGTAATTCCCATTCTTTTACAGGCTATCCATATAGTTTGTTATGATCTTCTGCTTTTAGTCAAGCCATACCTGAAATCAGCAATAATATTCCTTATTCCTTTTCTGAACCTGGACTGAATTTCCAGCAGCTCAATGTACTGCTGCAACTGTTGAATGATCTTCAAGGAAATTTTATTTGCATGTGATATCAATGATTTTGTTACGTAATTTTCACATTCTGTTAAGTCACAGTTCTCTGGAATGAGAACACATATGGATCTTTTCCAATCAGTTGGCCTGGTAGCTATCTTCCAAATTTTTTGGTCTCTATGAGTGTCTCCAGTACTTCATCAGCTTGCTGAAATATTACAATTGACATTTGGTCAATTCCTGGAGGTTTGTTTTGGTTAATGCTTTCGGTGCAATTGAACTTCCCTCCTACAGTACCGCTGGCTCTTGATCATATGCTACCTCCTGAAACAGTGGGATGTGACCAGTTCTTTTTGGTATAGAGACTGTTCATTCTTTTCATCTTCTTTTGATGTTTCCTGCATCATTCAGTATTTTACCCCAAAAAATCTTTCCATATTGCAACTCAAGTTTAAATTTTTCTTGGGTTCTTTTCAGCTTAAGATATGCTACGCATGTTTTTCCTGTTTAGTTTTTAACTCTAGGTCTTTACATGTCTCATTAAAATAGTTGGTTTGTCTTCTCAAGCTGCCCTTGGAGGAATTTTCTGTTATTTTATTCCATCATTCTACCACTTTCTTTAGCTGCTCTAAGATCATGAGCAAGTTTCAGCATCTCTTCTTACATACACTTTGTACTTTTCTTTCTTTTCTATTGTTTTCAGGACACTATAAATTCCTCATGTATGATGTTCTTGCGGTCCCCCCACAGTTCATCACGTCTTCTGTCTTTAGTGTTCAATGAAGAAAAACTGTTCTTGGGCTGAGCCCCGGTGGCGTAGTGGTTGTGCACGGGACTGCGGCCCACTGGGTTGGAGGTTCAAATCCAGCAGCATGGCTGGGCCTCCTACTCCCACCACCAGAGGGCAGTGATGCCACCCCCAAAAAAAATAACAACAAAAGAAAAACTGTTTTTGAGATGGTCTCGCTATTTAGATGGAATACACTCAAGGTAATACTTTGTTCGTTTGGATTTAATTTTCTTCAGCTTTAACCTGATGTTACATTTGAGCAATTGGTGGTCTGTTTCAGTTAGTCCTTGGTCTCACTTTAGCTGCTAATATTGAGCTTCTCCCATCATCTGTTTCCATAAATGTAATCAATGATATTATTGTGTATTCTACCTGGAGAAGCCACACACACACACACACACACACACACGCCTTTTGTGTTGCTGAGAAAAGGTAATAGCGATGAAAAGTTACTGATCTTGTAAATACGTTTGACTTTATTTCTGTCATCAAGGCCATCTTTTCCAATTGCTGGTCCTTTCTCTTTCTTTCCAACTTTTGTATTTTAATAACCAATGATCTTGAATACATTTCTGAGCAATTTCAGCCTGAAGACTTTGGTAGAATTCTTCAGTTTCTTCATCATTAGCTTCAGTGGTTGGTGCATAGATTTAAATAATAGCTGTATTGGCTGGATATTCTTGTATGCAGATAGTAACATTGACAGAAGAGATATTCTATCAGAGACAGCATAGTACTTCAAAATGAATCTTCAAATTTCCTTTTTGACAAATGTGATGCTATTTCTTTGGAATTTCTCGTTCCTGGCATAGTAAACCATGACTGATTCAAAATGGCCTCTTCTAATCCATTTCAGCTCAATAATGCCAATGATATTGATCTTTATACTTTCCATCTCATTTTTGATGAATTCAAATTTTCCTAGATTCATACATTCTGCATTCCAACTATTAATAGATGTTTGCAGCTATTGTTTCTCAAGTTGAATCATATAACAAGAACAAACGAAGGTCCTGAAGACTTTACCCCTTCCGTATCATCATGATCAACTCTTACTCTGAGAAGAAAGCTTTTCCTGAGTCACGTTTGAGTGCCTTTCTGACTGAGGGGCTCGTCAAATGGTACTATAGCTGACATTGCTTTGCTGCTATTCGTGAGGTTCTCAGTATTTTCCCCCAGTGGCTAATTTCTCAGATGTAGACAGTCTATCACTTCTTTCTAGTCTGTTCTTACTTTGCAATGATTTGTGACAGTAACAAGAACCCATAACACTAAAAGAAGAGATCGAGGGGCGCTCACAGCACACACAGAAAATGACTAACTGAAGTGTTTCAACAGATGAAATACTAGATATATTCACTCTATGCCAAAAATTTTGATAGGCAACTGAAATACAGGTATCTGTACCTATTCCACAGCAAAGTGATCTGATTGAATGCAGAAACTATCAAGATCACACATAGATAAAATTTTGCTGAAGATAATTCAAAACTGTGGCAGTCGAACATGGACAGGAAACTTCCAGAAACAGTGGTCAGATTCAGAGCAGAGAGTGAAATGAGGAATATCATTGCCGACATTAGATGGATCCTGGCTGAAAACAGAGAATATCAGAAACATGTCATGTGTTGAGTTTGCAATGGATTTTGACTGTGTAACCACAAAATTATAAAACATTATGAAGACTAGAAATTCCAGAACACTTCATTGTGCTAAGGCTCAACCTATATATGGACCCAAAGGCAGTGATTTCAGTATAACAAGGGAATACGTGTGGTTTAAAATCAGGAAGGTGTCAGGGTTGTACCCTTTCACCATATTCATTCAATTTGTATGCTGAGCAAATAATACAAAATGCTGAACTCTACCAAGAAGAATGACGCATCAGGACTGGAGGGAGAATCATTAACAACCTGTGTTATGTAAATACTTTACCTTGCTTGCTTAAAGAAAAGAGCAATAGATTTTTAAAAACTACATTCTTCATGATGAGGGCAACACATGTACAAATGTGTTTGACACAATGGATGTATGTGTGGATTGTGATAGGAGTTGCATGCACCCCCAATAAAATTATTTTAAAAACACTACATTCTTCATGATGAATTAAACATCAATGAAAAGAGCATAAGCCCTCACAACTAGAGAAATAAACGCCATGATGAATGGAGAAAATATGAAAGTTGTTGAGGATTTTGTTTTAGTCAGATCCACAATCACATGAAAACTGCAGTCAGGAAATCAAACAACATATTGCATTGGACAAATCTGCAGCAAATATCCTACAAAATGTTGAAAAGCAAAAGATACGCATGGTATTTTCAATGGTTTTATATGCATGAGAAAGCTAGACAATCAATGAAGAAAATCAAAACACTTTTATTTAGAGAGAACATTTATTTAATCTTAAATGGTACAAGGACAAGATAACTACTGTGTCAAACCAGCCAAACGAGAGAGACCATTAGCACGAGGTCATGACAGGATCCATGGAATCACTGAGATAGTTTTTAAAAGGAAATATAAAATAATTGGGTAGGATCACTTGAATTATCCTGTTGAAAAATACTGAATAAACTACAGGCTGCCAGAAGAATTCATAATCTGTCTCAGAAAAAAATACAATTCAAATGCTCCTGAAAAATGGATATGGAGAGACTTCACATCATGTACTCTGAACAAGTCATGAGGGAACAACTCCAGGAGGACATTATGTTTGGTAGAGAGTCAGTGAAACAGAAACAGATGGATAGTGTCTGCAAAAATGGTCTCACACATAGCAGAAATTGTGAGGACAGTACAGCCCCAGGCAGTATTTCATTCTATTATACACAGGGTCACTATAAGTTTGGAAGGAAATCAGCAGCACCTAATAAAAACAAAAGAACTCATTTAGAGTTCTAAGTGCCATGACATAGTGAATTGCTGTGTGAATGTCTTTACTGTCACTATTAACCTCTATTCTCCCATTCAGCCACATCTACCAGTCAAATCTACTCAGCCTGAGCAGACACAGAATATCTGCCCAATTTTATCTCTTCCCCAAAAGCAGTACATTCATTTATAGGGAGGCACCCAAGCCCTTAAATGCCACCTACTGCTACTCAGTCTGTCTGACCTTTCTCTAAGAAACTTGTTCAAATATCAAATCTAACACTAAAAGTTACTCTCACTAGTAACCAGGGGTGTGAATAGTGCTGCCCTTCCATAGTGTGCGTTGTGGAGATTAGCTGCACTATAACCCCTTCTTCAAACATAACCAAACATACTAGCATCGAGTCCATGCTGACTCACAATGGTCTCTGGGACTTTCCAGAACATAACTGTTTACAGGGATAGAAAGCCTGATCGTTCTTCTGCAGAGCTGGTGGTTTTGAACTCCTGTGACCATGTGGATCACAGCCCAGTGAATAAACACTCCACCCCCAGGGCTTCCATACAACTCTGCCTAAGGAGGGGCAATCTCCCACAGGGGCTTACCTGAACGTGTCCTAGATGGTTATCACTGCACCTGGACAAATACTATAAGCTCCTCTCTCTAATATGATGCACATGTCCCAAGCAAGGCCCAAACCTGCTTCAGGAATCCTATTGGTAACTGGGATGTACTCATCTGCTTCCAACTACGGATTTTTTGTTTGTTTTTTAAATCATTTTATTGGGGGCTCCTACAACGCTTATCACAATCCATATATCAGTCCATTTTGTGGCAAGCACATCCATACATTTGTTGCTCTCATCATTCTCAAACTATTTACTTTCTACTTGAGCCCTTGGTGTCAGCTCATTTTTCCTCTCCCTCCCCTCTCCCCCGCCACTCTAACCACTGGTCCTGAAGGGATCATCTGTCTTGGATTTCCTGTATTTCCAGTTCCTATCTGTACCAGTGCACATCCACTGGTCTAACTGATTGTAAGTTAGAATTGGGATCATGATTACCAGGGGGAGGAAACATTTGAGAATTAGAGGAAAGTTTTATGTTTCATCATTGCTACATTGCACCCTGACTGGATCATCTCCTTCCCAACACCCTTCTATAAGGGGATGTCCACTTGTCCACAGATGGTTCATGGGTCCCCAATCTGCACTCCCCTTCATTCACAATGATATAATTTTTAGTTTCTTGATGACTGATACCCAATCCCTTCGACATCTCGTGGCCACCCAGGCTGGTGTGCTTCTTCCATGTGGACTTTGTTGCTGCTGGGCTAGATGGCCCCTTGTTTACCTTCAAGCCTTTAAAGCCCCAGATGCTTTATCTTTTGATAGCCAGACACCATGAACTTTCTTTACCACCTTTGCTTATTCACAAATTTGTCTTCAGCGATCATATCAGAAAAATGAGCATTGTGGAATGCCAATTTAATAGAACAAAGTCTTCTTGCATTTAAGGAGTACTTAAGTGGAGGCCCCATGTCCATCTGCTCCCTTTATACTAATCACAATTTTCTTTGACTTCCTGTGTCCTTCTGAAAGTTCTATAACTCACTAAATACTTGGATACAGTCATGACCTCATGCTGAACAGCCTTTCTCATTTGGCTGGTATGACTCTGTAGTTATCTTGTCTTTGTCCCATTTAAAACTCAATAAATGTTCTCTTTAAAAAAATATTTTACAAACAAGTGTGCAAATATGGTCTGCATACAATTGACATATGTAATGATCGTCATGGGAGTTGTATGAGCCCCCAATAAAATGATTTATTAAAAAAAAAAAAGGAGGGGGAAATAGGAGCTTATTCCAAGGGCTCAAGTAAAAAATATTTGGAAATGAGGATGGCAACATGTATACAAATATGCTTGATACAAATGATGTATGAAATGGTCTAAGAGCTGTAGGAGCCCCCAATAAAATCATTGGGGGAAAAAAAAGAATCAAAGGAAAAAAGCCATGATCACATTCAAAGATATAGAAAAAGAATGTACAATTGACACAATGTCTTCATACAAAAATCAATACCACAAAACAAAATGTGTATGAATTGTTGAAAGAGAAATCCATTTGTTCTGTAAACTTTCACCCACGTCACAATAAAATACTGAAAACTGTCACACAATAACAAAAATAAAAGTTAACATAAACTATAATGAATTGTTCCTGGCAAAATCCAACTGTTGAGAGCTGACTATGCTTGGCACACACTCAATTTGCAAGCTGAGCACACAATCAGAGAAGCTGGGTTGTATGAAGAAGAATGTGGCATCAAGTTAGACGAAGGCTTATTAACAACCTGAGAGATATAGATGACACAAGCATGCTGAAAGTGAGGAGGCCTAAGGCACCTGCTTATCAAGATCGAGGATTTCCGCCTTCAGTATGGATTACAATTCAAGGTACAAAAATCCAAAATCCTCACAACTGGACCAGAAAGTATCATTGTGATAAGCAGAGAAAAGATTTGAAATTGTCAAGGATTTCATCTTGCTTGGATCCACAATCAAGGCTCATGGAAACCGCAGTCAAGAAATTGAACAATGCATTACACTGGCTGCACAAAAATTCTTTAAAGTGTTGAAAAGCAAGGACTAAAGTACACCTGATCCAATTCTTAGTATTTTCAACTGCCTCATTTGCATGTGAAAGATACTGAATAATGAAGATCAAAGGAGAATTGATGTATATGAATTGTAGTGCTGGTGAAGAATATTCAAAGTATCACAGACTAACGAGAGCAAATAATTATGTCTTAGAAATATATCCAGAATGCCCCTTAGAACAAAGATGGCAAGATTTTTGTCACACACTTTGGGCATTTCAATAAATTCAATAATAATAAAAAATTTATTAAAAATTTTTTAATAAAATCATTTTACTGGGGGCTTTTACAGCTCTTATAAAAATCAATACTTGAACTTTATCAAGCACATTTGTACATATGTTGTTCTGGTAGTTGCATAATCTGTTGTCAATTTAAGACTTCAGAGTGGAGGGGTGGAGTTTAGCCTTTCAATCAGGTCGCAGCTTGATGACCTCATTTGGAGATGCTAAGGGGAAAAAGAGCTCACTGGAAGCAGGACACACGCTGACTTCCTGGAAAACATTCCTGTTGAGAAGACACATGCAGCTAGGCTAGAGCCCTGGAGCTGAAGGAGCCATGTGGCGCCCGGATGAAACACATAACATTCCTTCAGTTCTTTAACCACCCCACACATCCCATCATGACCCAAGTTCTACCTACAAATCTGGCTAAACCAGAGCATGTACACTGATACAAATAAGACTCCTGGACACACAGAATTCAGGACAGTTAAGCCCCTCAGGGACAATAATGAGAGTAGTGATACCAGGAGGGTAGACTGGGAAAGGTGAGGAGACGGGAGGAACCAATTGCAGTGGCCTCTTAGAGCACTGAGCCTGTGCTGCCACTGGATCCACAAGACTTTTCACTCGCTGGCCTGTAATCTTCTTGTATTCCGTGTCATTGCATGTGTTGTGTGAGTCTGAAGAGGAATTTATAGATTAGTATTGGACATATGGGTTAATATCTGACTAATGAATTTGATCTGGGCTGAGTGGGATGTTTTCTCAATATTTACGGTAATTGCTCTTATATATAAAGCTCTTTCTTATACACAAGTGTCTATGAACTTCTCCTGTCAACATAGATTAATACAGTTGCCATCATTTCCAAAACATTATCTTTCGTCTACGGCCAAACCACCCTGAACACGCCCGATCTCGTCCAAAACATTATCTCTCTACTTAAGCCCTTGGCACCAGCCTCTCTTTTTCCCCCTTCCTCCCTCCCTGACCCTCCCATCCTCATGAACACTTGATAATTTATGTTTATTTTCAGATTTTATTGTCTTTTGCTGTCTCCCCTCACCCGGGGGGTGGCGGTGGGGGAGACCACAGGTTCTACATAGATTGATACAATTGGTTCCCCCTGTCTCCTCACCTTTCCCGGTCTACCCTTATGGTATCATTCCTCATTATTGGTCCTGAGGGGTTTAACTATCCTGAATTCTGTGTGTCCAGGGCTCTTACTTACATCAGTGCTCATGCTCTGGTCTAGTCAGACTGTAGGTAGAACTGAGGTCATGATGGGGGGTGGGGGGTTTGAGGTGGTGGTGGCAGTGGTGGTTTAATGAACTGGAGGAATGATGTATGTTTCATGAGTGCTATACTGCACCCTGGCGGTGTCAACCCTTCCTTCTATGAAGGGATGTCCAATTGTCTACAGATGGATTTGGGGTCTGCATTCCAATCCCTCTCAGTCACATCAAAATGGTTATTTGTTTTGGGTCTTCTGAGGCCTAACACCCAATCCCTCGTGATCACATGCGTTGCTGTGCTTCTTCTATACGGGCTTTGTTGCTTCCCTGCTAGGGGACCACTTGTTTAACATCAAGCCTATAAAACCCCGGACATTCTATCTTGTAACGACCAGGCACCATCAGCATTCTTCACAGTAGCTTATGCACCCATTTTGTCTTCAGGAATCCTATCGGGAAAGTGAACATCAGAGTATAATGCCAGGCTATTAGAACAAAGTGTTCTTGAGGGAGGACTTGAGTAGAGGTTCAATGTCCATCTGCTGCCTTAATATTTGATCCATAAATATATATATATATATATATATATATACACACTGACCTATATCCCTATGGTTATATATTAATATATTTATGTATGTACACACCTATATTTATACCTCTATAAATGTCTTTTGCCTCCACATTCTTTCCTCTACTTCCTTTTACTTTCCTCCTGTCCCACTATCACGTTCGACCTTCAAGTCGTTCTCTGTACTTCCTCTCAGCTACCTTGGGCATGATCAAACCCCACAGACGTTCTATGCCCTCCTTACCACTGGTTTTAAATTTCTGGTCCTTCCATTGTCCCTGGATTGGTTGGTTCCCCCCCCCCTCCCTTTCCCCTTGGTCATATTTTAAAGAGAGACCTAGCCCTAAACAAGGACATCACGCTTGGTAGGTAAAAGGGCAGTGACAAAAAGAGGACCCTCCACAAGAGGCATTGGCACAGTGACTACAACAATGGGCTCCAACATACCCATGGTGAAGACGACGTAGGACCAGGTGGTGTTTCCTTCCCTTGTCCACAGGGTCGCTGCAAATGGGAACCAAACCGATGACACCTTACAACCACAACATGTGCCCAGCACCGGCACCCATCAGCCCATGATGCCGAAAATTCTCTAACAAGACCAGAATACGAACTATCTAGCAAATGTCCAATAAATGCTTACTCACTAGAACTTATCAACTTCTTGAACTTTTTCAATTGACTAAGCTCTGCGGTCTTCTATTAAAGTTCCCAACGCATGGGGGTGACCTTCAGTTTCCCATTTGCTACCTGTCTTTGTATACCTTTTTGTGAATTGCTTTACTTACTTTTTTTTTAACTGCTAGTACATAAATAAATCAAGAAGCAGATCATAAACTACAATGTAAAAGGAAAGAAAAAAAAGACACGGGCGACGTGATGGAAGAACTAGCAGTAAAAAAGCCATTCTCTCTTCCTACTGTCAAGATGTGAGAAATACATTCCCTTGTTTTATCATAAAAGTCACTTCGAATAGCTGGCAAAGTAGTGATGCATTTTTCTAAGCTCCGGATTTACTCTTGCCCTTTTGCTCCTAGTGTTGCCTGATTGCATGTTGTACGAGAGCCAAGTCACTTTGGCTGACATCTGAGGTTCTGGCTCCAAGTGCGTGAACTGGCCCCAAAGAGGACCACATGACCACATTCAACCAAGAACAGCCCATATGTCTGTCCCCGCAGCAAGATGGTCTAATAGCGGTCCCACCTGCAAGAAGCTGGCCCCAGAGCCTAGAACTCGTTGGGTCTGTCAAAATCTGGGTTCATCTTCAACCTCCTGGCCTTATACAAAAGCTTCCATAGTGCCTAAAAAATTCCACTGGATTTGATTTCTACATGACACATCTATCAATAGTGATTGCCACCCAAGTAAAACAAAGATCCTTGGGCACAGCAGATACATAATAGATACTAAATGAATTCGGGGGGTGGGGGAAGCACTAAGTTAAGACAAAGGAAGATTGCTTTCCTCAGTACTAACAACAAGGTGTAAGGGTTAAGAAAAAGTGGCTCTCCACCTCGAGCAACAGCACTGCATGGAAATGACATCTGACAACCAGCTGTGACACATGCAGAAGAATTTGAACCTCTCCAGCTACAGAAGCACCTCACTTGCCTTGCCTCTATCTATCAGTGATGGTTTGCATGCTGCTGTGACAGTGAACGGGGTACAGCAAAGCTTCTAGACTAAGACACACTAGGAATAGGGCCTGTTTTCTACTTCTAAACATCAGACAATGAAAAACCCTTAGATTCTAGGAGTTCGATCTGTAATCGATCACGGGGGCTGCATGGGACCAGGAAGCATTCTGCCATGAGTCGGTGGCTGACTTTCTAGCGGCTAACAGCAACGGACATTAAAAACACCTTTGCCTTTAGTTTAGGCTTCTCTAGCTGCCTATTTTAACTTTTCCTCTGAAAAAGGAAAACAAATGGGAGGCAGGGAGGGAGAGAGGGAGAGAGGGAGAGAGGGAGGGAGGGAAGGAGGGAAGGAGGGACGGAGGCAAGGAGGAAAGGAGGGAGGAAGAGAAGGGAAGAAAGGAGGGAGGAAGAGAAGGGAGGGAGGGAGGGAAGAAGGAAGGAAAAACGGGTGAATCCAATTGTCTGGCAGGCACTTGGAGAAGTCAAACTGTACAGGGTTTAAATACATGAGATTGCTCTTCACTCTGAATCACATGTCTGTAGCAGTCCCTGTTACACTCAGCAGCTCCATGTGGTTCAAAGCTAAACAGCCTCCCCCTCGACATATGTGAGATGACCAGCTCCTACTCCCACAGAACCCACAGATAGCTTCCACTACACCACATGCTTTCATTGCCCACTTTCCCATTCATAAGATTCCTAAGAAAAAGGACAGGGAAAATCTGAAACGCTGATTATTGTAACTAAAGCAATAGCAGTAGTACTAAGTACAACTAGTAGTTAGTAAATAATCCTAGTACTGTTTTTTTTAAAAACCAGAACTTTAAATGTATAATCTGAAATATTAATTACCTACTATACTTTAAAAATTTTTAATTAAAAAATATTTTAAGAATCCAAGTTCCAAAGGCATGACCAATGATTTTTCTTAGCTTGTTCTTGACTGCTTATATTACCTGGAATGTTTAGATTGTAAACACCAACGATGAAACATGCTACTTAATTTTCTTTGCTTGTCACCTTTAAGGTACTATTTTCTTTAATTCCTCTACTAAAGCATCTTTCTGGATGAGTAATCCAAATTTTTACGACCCTGAGGTACCCACGAGCTTGGGACTTTGTGAGACTGTATCTCCGAGGAAACAGAGTGGTTGTTCAGGTCTGCTAGGCCCCACCCTGGCAGGGACCTGACCTGCCTGTACTACCAGTGGCTATTGAGTTGACTCCAATCGCTGGCGCCCCAGTGTGTGTCAGAGTCCACCGTGCTTCCCAGAGAGTTTTCCATGGCTGACCATACAGAAGGAGATCACCAGCCCAGGCCGTTCCTGCAAGAAGTCTCTCTCTGGGCAACCACGTAAATACCCCAACCAGAAGTTCTCTGTCTTTCTCCTCTACTTATTGTTGTCAGTTGAGTCGGACTCAGGGGGGCCTTATGTATAATGTAAGGTTGTGTATTGCCCAACCTGTGCCAGCCTCGTGATCGCTGGCATAGCTGATTGAGTCCATCTAGAATTAACACTGAATCACTTAACCTCTTTTGTGTTCATAAGCATTTGTGATACCCTTCACTTATTTACTGTCCGGTCACCCACAATCCTGTTGATTTAACCACAGCTTCTAAAACGGGTCATGGCCTGTATAAACTGCTCAATAAATATAGACTAAATGACAAGCTTCATCAATAATGCTCTCAAGAATCAGAGCTTCTGGATCTAAATATAGGAGCTTCGGATGAGAAACACACCTGCTGGCTCACCAACTCTGGTTGAATTAGGTATGAAATAGTCCCTGCTTATTTACATAATGATTTTCTTATCAATTTGCCGAGTGAGGAAGTCAGACCTTCTGCCATTATATCAGAGCTATCCTCTCAACTAATACACTCAAGAAAGAATCATTTGGAAGGAGAGTGTGATGCTTTCTAAAAAGGAGTTAGCAGGTCAATTTAGACCACGGTCTACGGTCACGCTAACAAATACTCTGATGAAATTCTGCCACTGTTATTTCCCTTATCCTAAACTGCTGTAGCAATTTCAGTTTAATGATAGCCTTGCTCGGGCAAGCAACGAGCATCAAACTTTTATAGGATTCTAAGAAGATCGCCGAGATAAAAAAGCAGTGATTTGGTGTGATAGAAAAGAGAGCACTTAGATTCTGTTCTACCCAGGATCCTAATGTCCTCTATCTCCGGGAGGGCGGATAGCTTTACTTTTGTTGCAAACCACAGTGGTGTCTTGCATGCTTTTTCTAAGCCACAGAAACCAATAAAAATGAAATTAGTTATTACTAACATGAAGGACGAAAGCTAAAAAGTGCATAGGGGCTTGTGTGGGGGGGTTCAGGGTGGGATTGCCTTGGCCAAGATAGCCTGAGCCCCCATTTCCTCATCCGGGAGGATAGCGAGAAGAACCAAAGGGAAGCCCCACGTGCAGAGCAGCCCTGAGGACTTGCAATGGCCATTCAACAAGCGAGGCTGTAACTTAGGATGGTTGTAGGGCAGCCCCACTGTCCTGAGGGCTACACGGTGCTCAGTGAGAGGTCCGTGATTTGAAGCCCCGTGAACCCCAGCCGGGAAAAGCTGGGCCAGTGGGCTTTGGGGCAGGAACTCCGTCTGGGGAACCTTACGGGGCAGTTCTTCTCTGTCCGGGGGATCGCTGTGCGTGGGGACCCACTCGACGGCGAGGGGGTGCTTAGGCTTTCTGGCGCAGCGTGCATCCCCGTAAGCCCCGGAGGCCCGGAGCGGTCCTCTTTTCGGGGGTCTGGAGACGCTCGCGGCCGCCTTCCTTTGGGCTTCCAGCCGGGAGGGAGACCCGCGGGCCCCGGAGGGCGGACCGCGCCACCGCCGGAGGGGGCTCGGCGCCGCGGCTCGCACCGGAAGCGGGGCGGGCGGGCTGAGGCCGCGGGCGCGCGGGCGGCCCGAAGACCGGTACTCACCTCGGGGGGGCGAGCGGCGACCCCGGCCAGCCGGCTCCAGGCGGCGGGGAAGTCGGGCGGCGGGGCTCGGCGGCTCCGGCAGAACAGGGCGAGCACGGTCCCCAGCACGAAGGCGGCCGCCGCGCAGCCCAGGTAGGCGAGGAGCCGGAGCAGGACGGTGCACGGCCCCCAACCTCCCGCCGCCTGCCACCAGTCGGTGCCCAGGCGAGAGAGGGACAGGGCGGCGAGGGCGGCCGCGGCCGCGGGCAGCAGGCAGCTCCAGCCGCCCGGGCCCCCCGGCGGCGCCGCCGCCGCCGCCACCTCCGCGTCCTCCCGGGGCTCCTGCCGCCGCTCGCCCGGGGCATCCGGGGCAGGGCGGCCGCTGGCGCCTGCGGCCGACGCGGAGCTGAGGCCGGCGCCGCTGCTGTCGGTGGCCTCGGGGTGCATGCTGCTTGCTGTGCCGCTAAGGACTGGCACATCTCCTGCCCTGCCGTCCCCCGGGGCGGCCCTGGACGGTGGCCTCGGCGCGGCCCCCCGGACCCTCTCGGCTCCCGCCGCCGCTCCGGAGGCAAGCGGAGTCCGCGCTCATCCCTCACCCGGGGCCCACGGAGGCAACGGGAACGGCTCCCACAGACGCCGCCGAACCGCCGCCGGGCCCGCCGCTGCCCTGCTGGCCCGGCCAGGTAGCCGGCCCGTGTGGTGGCTGGAGCCGGCGGAGCCCGAGGCGGGGCGGGGCGGGGGCGGGGGCGGGGGCGGGGGCGGCCCAGAGTGCGTCCCGGGAGGGGGCGGAGAGCGGCCGGGGCCCGCGTGAGTGACAGCTGGGAGGTGCCCGGCCCCGCCCGCCCGCCCCCCGGAGACGGAACCCGGCCCCTTCCTGCCTCCCCGGCCACGGCCCGCCGGGGACCGTCTGTGGCGGCGCTCTGGCCGCAGGTGTCCCGCTTGCGTCATGCTGGTGCCCAGGCGCTCCCTCCCAGCTTTCTCTCCGCTCAGCACCGCCTCGGGACGCGGCGTTGTCTTCCACCCCCGAGGTTTCGGCTTCCTGGCCCCCTGCTATTGGAATGGGTAACCGGCCGGCCACCCTTCCCTCCCCTCCCCCAAAGAAATCAATCACCTCGGTACCGTGTCGATACTACATAGAACCGAGTAGAACTAGTCCTGGGGGTTTCAAAGACTGTAACTAGATGCTATCCGGCTATCGTAAAGAATATTGAATGTCTGCGGTCTCCCTCGGAGCGCACGGCTTCGAACTGCTGTCCTTGCAGCCTAACTAGTACCCCACCGCACCATCAGGGCTCCTTCCTCCCTACCTAGCTGCCTTAAATAAATGAAGTAAATGAAGCCTGCAATTCCTAATTATGGGAAAGGCCCCAAGAAGTAGGTCTGGTACCAGGGGGTGTGCACGGCTGCCATAATCACTTTGGCTCCGCTTCGCTGTATTTTTATTGCCAGCTCTTCAGTACTAACGCTTTTACCCACGCAAAGAATGTAGTCCAAATAATTTCTGGAGTACACATTTTCCTCGTCTGTCATGGCCACAGCCATTAATATAGGATAATTCTTGCTGAGATGATAGATGCGAGCATGCTACATATAAACAATTACTGCTAAGAGTAGGCACAGGAAATAAAAGAAGCACCAAGAGTTAACAATTGGGGCTGAGCCTCGGTGGCATAGTGGTTGTGTGCGGGACTGCAACCCACTGGGTTGGCGGTTCAAATCCAGCAGCAGCTCTCCAGGAGCAAGGCTGGACCTCCCAAACCCACCAGGGGGTAGTGATGCCCAACAAAAAAACAAAAAAACAATAACAAAAACCGGGAAAAAAGAGAGATTAATGATTGTTTTTAAAGTGAAATTATAAGGCTGAGCCCCGGTGGCATAAGTGGTTGAGTGCCGGGCTGTGGCCCGCGGGCTTGGCGGTTCAAATCCAGTGGCGGCTCTCAGGAGCAGCACTGGGTCGCGCCCACGACCACCAGAGGCAGTGATGCCCACAAAAAAAAATAATAAAGTGAAATTATAATGTAAATTAATATTGGGAAAAAAGAGAGACCGCGAGATGAAAGCAGCAGTGAGAAATAGCAACTATCCTTAAGGGTTTCAGAAACATTTAAAAGAGCTTAGAATTCACTCCATGAAGCCATCACGAGGAATTTTAGAGTTTTAAGAGTGCTTTTGATTTTCACTAAATTTAGGGTTTTTTTACTTCCAAGGAAACATTTTTAAAAACATGAAAATATATTTTAAACACTAAGACTATATTACACTTAAACAATTTTGGGCTGAGCCCCGGTGGCGTAGTGGTTGTACGCGACACTGCAGCCCACTGGGACTGTGGTTCAGTTCCAGCAGTGGGGCTGGGCCTTCAACTCCCACCACCGGAGAGCAGTGATGCCCCCCCCCCCCAAAAAAGAACAATTTTATCTGTTAATAACTTCAAATAACAGGTCATTTCAACAAAGGAAAAAATATAATATTCATACCTAATGACTTTTTTAAGACAAAGTATCATCTAAGAGTACTATCAAAGTATTATCTATTGAAAAGAAAATATTGATAGTTATTGGCATACACAGCCCACTCACTGCCTTCAACCATGTCTTCATTTAAAAATATTTTTTAGTTCAACTGTAAGCTAAGAAAAATTAATTCTTATGACATGGCCCTCCTTGATACTCACTGACATGAAATCACTGAGAATATAGGTGCTATCACAAAGTGTGGTGAAGAAACTATATGTTGCCTGGCTATCATAAATAATATAGAATAAGGGCTGAGCCCCGGTGGCGTAGTGGTTGTGCGCGGGACTGCGGCCCACTGAGATGGAGGTTCGATTCCGGCTCCCAGGAGCAAAGGCTGGGCCTCCTACTCCCACCACCAGGGCAGTGATGCCTAAAAAAAAAAAATTAAAAAAAAAAAAAAGAATATAGAATAAGTCTGAGATCTTAAAGGCTTATCTCCAAATAAGCAGCCATCTAAATGAGGTATCAACCTCATTTGGAAGAAGCACACCAGCCTGTGTGCTCCAAGGACAGTAAATAATAAAATGCAAATCTGAAGGAGAAAAAGCTATCATAATTTAAATAATCAACATCTGGTTTACAGGAGGCTGCAAATGACAGTGGAAACCCAGAATACATATGCGGGGTCCCCACATTTATTTGGTTTCCCATGAATCCCCTCTGACCCGTAGTTCAAGAATGTGAATCGCCCTTGTTATCAGAGATCATTGTGGCAGATATAGTCAGGTTAAAACATACTATCAGTTTATCTCCCTTTTGATCCATTTTAAAGTTGTTTCAGTGTTGAGTATTTTGTGCTTTCTTTTTGGTTGAAGTCTTTCTCTGTTTTGCGTAGTCATTATTGTTGGATTTTTTTATTGTTGTTTACTTCCTGTTACTTTCATGTAAGCTTTTTTATATCTGAAACTTAGGATCGATCCAGAGAGACGGTAGCTGAATTAGTAATTACCAGTACCTGGGGGCATGGCAGTGAAGGTTGGGGGGATTTGGGGAGCAACAACAATGAATACAGGAAGAAAATACTCTAAAATTGATTGTGGTAATGATCGCACAACTCTTCTTAGTAGGACCGAACATTTACGTGTCTTGTGCTAAAAGCTTATGTACATTTGCCCATTTAAACCCATAGCTCTCAAAAATTGTAGTTAATTCTCTGTAGATTCCTTAACCTTCAAACTTAAATAATGGTTTGAGTGGCTTCAAACATTCTTTTAAGAGGAGGAAAAGTAAAACAAATGGATTTGGAGTCTTGAGTGACAAACAAGTTCATCTCAAACAAACACACACTTCCAGTTCAAAGGAATCCATATTATATATCTAGGTGGGAGTATTCTTTCCTTTGGAAGGAACACCTCTACACCTGGAGCAGAGGGTCACAAACATAGGGGAAACCTGCCCCTTCCTTGGCTTATAAGGATAAGCCATCTTGGCAAGAAGAAAGAGGAGCCCCCAAACCATGGGAAGAAGAACATGTTAGTGATTTCTCTCTGAAGTGACGGAGGCTGAAATGAGAGGCACCTCATTCTGCAGCCTGAAGACAATGGGACAGAGCAAAACAGCCAGCCCGAGACCAGAGAATGGAGGTAAGGAGCAATGTGAGGACTGTGGGACTGTGTGGCAGAGCTGCAGGCAGGCCAGATGGTCTCCACAGGCAGAGGGCAAGGGACCGCTGAGCTGAGAGGCTGAGGACCCATGAAAGACTGGTTGCTGGCTGAGAAGAGATGTTGCTCTTGACCAGTATCCTGTTTACTGATCCTGCCTTGTGGTAATCTATCAACTTCCCTAATAAACCCCCCATACTTGGGCATGGGGGGCGGGAGTACTTAATGGACCTCTTACCCTATACAAAGACAGTTCTAAGCAAGCATTTAATACCCACAACTCCGGTAGGCACCATTATCTTCATTCTGAGCATGGAAAGCAAGCTACAGAAAGTAGAATCGCATGCTCAACATTACGAAGCAAATAAACATCGGAGCTAGGGTTTGGCTCTGACCTCCTGTGACCTGGCTTCAAAGCTGGTGCTATGCCATGGCGCTTCCTGAAAACTCTGTGATTTAATCATCCCCTCCTACAGAAGGTGGCAAGGGGATGGAGAACCACAAGGTCTAAATTCATGCCTAAAAATATTGCTCCATGTTGTTACTTTGTGAGAATAGCTAGCACCGTAACCCACTGCCTCACAAATGCTAAATGACTTTAACTTGAATTAAACAAGCGATCTATTTAGAGTCCCGAGCTATAACTTTTAAACCATGATCTTTCCATCACATTCATAGATTGATCTCCAATGTACTGGATATCAGGGAAAATGAATACCTGTGGATAGAAACCTACCCCAAAGGACGTTACTAGTAGATCAGCATTATCCCTTCTTGATTTACTTCACACAAGGTAATTGGGCCGCAACCCTTGATAAGATCTGAGGAACACTGAGGGGGACAAAGCAGTGACTGCAACTGGGAGGAACTGAAGATGAGCCTCTATGGCAGCTTTTAAGTGAAAATCTTCACTTTTATCCTAGGAGTCTTTGTTAAGGCCTCCCAGACAAGAGCAAATTAAGTTGTGATCCCTTATTACATTCCTTTATCAAGAATCCCTGCATAGTACTAACACTGCAACATTCTCCCTTGGCTGTCAGGAGGTTCAAGTCCACCCAGACGTGCTTACAAAGAATAAACCTGGCAATTGACTTCTAAAACGCCAGCTCTTGAATGACCCTATGAAAAGCAATTCTATTCCGACAAACCCAGGGTCATTGTGAGTTGGAATCTGAACTGGAAAACAGCAGGTACTGTTTGATCAGTGTATTCTGCCGAGCTTTAATTGAATGTCCCACAGTGCTATCTGAATTATCCTCTTAAGTAATGGGCGAATAAAATTTGCTTTAGCTCACTGGGATAAGGATAAAATTAAGATACACTAAGTGTAGGATAGAAACTGACAGGTTAAAAAATGCTAGACAGGGATCTGAGCCCCGGTGGTGTAAGTGGTTGTGTGCGGGACTGCGACCCACAGGCTTGGCGGTTCAAATCCAGCGGCGGCTCTAAGGAGC
>PVJH01017877.1:0-46807 GCA_004026705.1 Nesogale talazaci
ACTGCCTACCAGTTAAATATCAAATATAAATTCTTACCATCAACATTTCTGGTTCGGTTTTCAAATTCATCTTGCAATTTTGAAATTAGGAGGCGTCTGAATGTCTGCCAGAAACACAAGAGACCATTTGGCAATGTCCATAATGCAAACCAATTTTAAAAGTAAATATAAATAAATGCACAGTCACTTACTGTGCTTTGCTTCTGTCCTGGTTGACCCTCTGCTGCTGGGCCATCAAAGTTTGGTGCATCTTCTGCCAATCGCAGACATAGCTGAGCATATAGTGAGCTATACTTTGGCTCTTCTAGGGCTTTGTCCACAATCTACAGAGGAAAAAAAAATGGAGGCTAAGCCCCGGTGGCGCAGTGGTTGTGTACAGGACTGCAGCCCACTGGGATTAGAGGTTCAATTCCAGCTCACAGGAGCAAAGGCTGGGCCTCCTACTCCCACCACCAAAGGGCAGTGCTGCCTTAAAAAAATAAAGCCCCAATATGCCTATGTAAATATAAAATCTTTTGCAAAATCTAGCCTTACTCTATACATTACCTATAAATTGGGAATGAGATTATCCCATTGTTAGAATTTATGTAAAATACTTAATACGCTCTAGACAGAATGAAATCACTAAATGGTAAAAGTACACAAAAAAGGTCAGATCATAGATTTCACACTAGCCACAATCCATCCCCCTAAGGAGGTATTTAAATTGCTAACAGACCCTGGAGTCCTAAGTATTGAACAACTTACAAGACCAAATTGCATTTTCCACAGGAGGAAGAGATGGCCTAATAGTCTGTTTACCTCTTTAAGAATAAATTCTAGGCCTAATAGTCTGTTTACCTCTTTAAGAATAAATTCTAGGGCTGAGCCCCGGTGGCGTAGTGGTTGTGCGCGGGACTGCGGCCCACTGGGACGGAGGTTCAATTCCAGCAGTGGGGCTGGGCCTCCTACTCCCACCACCGGAGAGCAGTGATGCCCCCCCCACCCCCCAAAAAGAATAAATTCTAAACTCATCTATTATGTCTAACAATAAGTTGGTGATTCCTTTTTAGCACCATCAGTATTTAAATACACCTAGGCAAACCTTAGGGCTTTGAGTATTTAACAAAACGCACACACCTTTAAAATGTCTGAATTCACACAACTTACCAGCAGTATGACCCCTTTAAGGATGAGTTTAGACTCTACACCCACATTGAGGAGCTCAAGGCATAGCTTGTCAAACTTTTCAGGAGTAAGCTTATTTAGTATGCTGGAGAGGGGGAAGAAAGGAATCAGTGTTAGTCAACCTGTCTTATGCCTCACTATGAGTTGAAAAATAAAGTTTTCTAAAAAGACCCCCCTCCTCCCTTTAATATCAAGACATTTCTCGTTCACCTACTCATCACAAGGCTGTTAAAGCAGACATCTCAATGAGAACATGCACATGATTAGATTGGGAGTCTCTAGCTCCCTGATAAAAACCCAAAGTTCTCCTAAGTCCAAAGCACGAAGATCTCCTGATTATTAAAGCTAGACCAGCAGGCAATCCCATTAAATGACCTGTTTTATTAAATTACACAGTAGGACAAAGGAATGCCAGCATCAATAGGGTTGGGATTTTAACCCAACAGCTGGAAGCTAGTACATGCTCCCAAACCATCCTGTTTTAAATTCTTCAAAAAGCAGTCAGCACTGTCTTTTACACTGCTTTCTGAAATGCAATTAATCTAGTTTTTCTTCCTTCTTAGTAAAAGGGTAAAATAGACTTTTAAACTTACCCTCTTACTTTCCTGAAGATTGCATCATGTCGTTCTTTTTCATTTGCGGAGTTGTTTGCTGCGGAGTTGTCATCTCGTCTAGTGCTTCGTGCAGGAATCCATTTCTGAGCGTTTTGCCCTGGGGTTTTCCCCAGGAACTCGCTAATCGATAGAATTAGATTTATAATTAAGAAAAAATAAATCACGACATTCGGTGACACATCAAATGTTATGACATTTGAATTTATGATACATGAATTTAAGACACTCTTCTATATATGGAAACAGTTTACATGTGCCCAACTTTCCTCACAACTAAGCACCCCTGGTTCTTAATATCAGCTATCACCAAGACCTTATCTTGAGAATACTCTAGAGCCTAAACCATTCTTTGTTACTGTTTCCACTGCATATATGCTAATTACGAATTACTGAATAACGAATGAAAATTAAAAATGCCGCTTGAGTGACCCAACAAACATTATTCTAAATTCAAGACGACTCATCAACCTAAATGTGCAATTAAAAAAAAAACCCATTTTCAAAAAAAAGTGATAGGGATATGCACATAGATTAAGTCCCCTGGTGAATCCACTTTTTTTTTTTTAAGGCACCAATGCCCTGGTGGTGGGAGTAGGAGGCCCAGCCTTTGCTCCTGTGAGCGGGAATTGAACGGTGAATCCAGTCTTGATCATGGACCAGGGATGCTGTGAATAACCTGGCTAAAATAGAGTGCATCGGAATTGGATTGCTACAGGTGGAGTTAGGTTAAAAGTTAGCATCCTATCATCTGCTCTCCGTTATGATGCATTACATTTCTTCAGTTTACAACATTTTCTTTCTTTTGATTGAGGTTTTCATGTTTTTTAGTTTTTAAAAATGTTTCTATGAATGAGAAATCCAGGATATGTAATTTATAAACAAATTTATAGGTAATAACTGGATTAATAGCTCCTTAGGGCTATGGCAGAGATTGGGGACAAATGGGGAACGAGTAACAGATGAGTACAAAAATGATGAAAATGTTTGGATAAAATGAGTATTTGAATCTTATGATTCACGAATTTTATGGCAATAAAAGAGAAAAATAAAAATCACCCAAACCCCAACAACTCATTTTATCAGCTTGTGATACCTGTTGCCAGCAGTCTTGGGATAGTGCTGAGGTCCACCCCTACTTCCTCCTCCGTCCGAAGAAGCACTAAGTACAAAATACATACAATTTTTAAAACTATGTCCCAATTAAACCACGCAAAAGGGGCAAGAGGCTTAATTAATTTGTAACTTAGAATTTGTATCACAGATAAAGAAAATTGGGTAGCGGGTGAATCTGGGCCTAATGAAAAGTCAAGATTGATTTTTTTTTTATTACATTTATTCTTCAGATGGCAACTAACAGAAGTTGCTCGGTAAAAATAGGAGGGGGCTGAGCCCCGGTGGAGTAGTGGTTGTGGGCGGGACTACTGCCCACTGGGATGGAGGTTCAATTCTGGCTCCCAGGAGAAAAGGCTGGGCCTCCTACTCCCACCACCACCAGGGCAGTGATGCCTTAAAAAAAAATAAAAAATAAAATAAATAAAAATAGAAGGAGGATCTTTACTTATGAGACATCATAAGTTACATTTGCAGCACATTACAAATTAAAATGATTTGCTACGCCGATGCTTGGCTTTGCAATGGGCAATTTCAAAGTTACCCTCCAAAGATAAACCCATACGTACCTGAAACGAGAAGCACCCCCTTCTGCAATCGCACTCTCCACTTTGGCGGCTTGACAACGAAGAATCTTCAAAAGAATAATAATAATGGATGGGGCGGGAGGGGAGGGGAAGGGAGAAATGAAAAAACCTAGAATGAGAAAGAGTACCAACATTAGACACTGCTATCACACTGGTTTATGGTGTAAACCTCGATGCAACTATCACGTATTTCAGATCCCGGCCCTGCAGCTGGCTGCTTTCTCCCCCACTGCATTGCAGATCCACCGAGACGAAAATAGAAACACAAAAGGGCAATAAAACTTCATTGTGGTGTGCCTCCTTGTTGCAAGGCGCAGCCGGCTTTCCCGGTACAAAAACCGAGGAGCCCCGTCCTCGGTCGGGTTCTTTACAGAAGCCCCCAACCGAGCCCGTTAGGGGGGACAGAAAGCCCACCTCGAGCACGCGCCCGGGGAGGGACGAGCGCGCAACCATGTGCCCTCCTTCAGAGAGAGCCCGATAAACTCGCCAAGACACCACGAGGCTGCCCGGCAGTGCGTTTCTCCCGTCTTTGGAGCGCTCCCGCTCCGGCCGGCTGCAACGAGGCGCGAGCCGGGGCCTGGACCACACGGCCGCTGGCCCCGGGCGGGCGCCGACCGGACCCCCAGCATGGCAGCAGCGGCAACCTCCGCCCCATTTTCTCCTTCCCGGGAACAAAAGGGCGCTGGGTTCCTCCCACCAGGCTCGGCGGGGAAGCGCTCCCGCCGGGCGCCCGGCCGGCAGCGGGGCTCCGGGCGCCGGTGGCGAGGCGCGCCGGCCGCCCCTTTGTTCTCGGGGCAGGCCGGTGGCCTCCCTCCCCGACGCCGCTCCAACGGGCCGCTTGGCCCGTAAAGCCCCGCGGGGCTCCCCGCCGTCCCCACGAGGGCCTTGAACCCTTCTCTCGCCCGCCCGCCCGCCCGCCGCCCCTCCCGGCGGGGCCCAGCGGCGGGCCCCGCCCGCCCCTCCCAGAGCAGCGTGGTCGCGGCCCGGCCGGGCCGACGCCCGCCTCCCGTACCTCCTCCGCCGGGGCCGACTCCGGGACTGCTGCGCCTCGGCCGGGCCCGCGCCAACGGCCGGGCCCGCGGCCTCTCGCCGCCACGCGCGGGCCCCCGCGGCCTCGCTCCCGGTCCCCGCACCCTCGCGCCCCGGCCCGGCAGCACAGGCCGCCCGCGGCCACGACAGGACGCCGGGCGAGCCGAGCTGCGCTTTCCGCCTCTGCCCCGCTCACAACGCGAAGGGAGAACAAAGGCGAACTTTTCCCGGCGGCCAGAAACCCGTGAAAACCGCTAAAAAGGGCGGCCCCGCCCGGCACCGCCTGCGGCCGCCATTTTGTACCCCTGAAGAACAAGCAGCCGGGGTGCGGCGGCCATTTTAGAGCGCTCCACTCGGCGGCGGCGTCTCCACTCACCTTCACCGAGAACTCAGCAGCTGCCACCGCAGCTGCCTCCTCAGGATCCGGTCGTCGGGGACAGGGGAGGGAGAGGGAAGGGGAACGGAAAACAAAAAAGGGGGAGGGAAGGGGAAGGAAGGAGTCGGGGACGGCTTGAAACGCTCAGCTCAGAGGAGTCGCTGCTGCAGCCACCACCCGGTACCCGCGGCCACCTCCATAGAGCTCCGGCTCGCTGCTGGCGCTGAGGCGTGTCTGCAGCCGAACTATCACTCCGGGGCAGCCGAACCCAGCGGAGCCGTCCCGAATGGCTCCTTCGCCGCCCAATCAGCAGCCTGGATGCCGCTCGCCACCAATCCGCGTAAGGCGGTGGGGAGGAGCCAAAGGGCCAAGCTCGGTTGAAGCGCAGCCTCGCCGCAGTGCGCAAAGGCGTATTCTCGAAAGCGGGGAGGCCGGGCAGGTGGCGTAAGGCACGCGGGACTGTGGGGACGTGGGCTCCTTGCGTAAAGCCAGAGCCCTCTTTGGAGTGAGCCTGCGTCGGTGTGTGGTTGTCTCGTCTTCCCCCCAGTCCCTTTGTTCCCTGTGTCCCGGTTCCATGCTCAAGGCACACACACACCTCCCTCCCTTCCCCTCTCTCTCCCTCTTCTCACGGCCCAGGGACTTGAGGCAGAAAAGTCGCCTGCCTCCTACCGCACCCTACTCTTGCCGCTGGCGTGGGGGAGCCCTGGTTCTTTTTTTCCCGGCGCCCCGATCCCCCGAGGAGCCGTCGGCGCCGGGCCCGTGGGCTGAGGCCTGGCGTCCCCGAGGCTCGAAGCCGGGAGTCGCGCCCCGTCAGCCGGCGCGGGGCTCGGGCACCCCCCGGAGGGTGGGAGAGTCTGGGAGTCACGTTCGCCCCCGAAGAGGGTGCCCCCCAATGCGCGGAGGAAGCTTCGTTTCGCTCCCTGCTTCCCCCTCCGCTTAGTGGGGGGGGGGGGGGGGGGGGGGACGTGGGAAAGGAAGGGGTTTATTGTCTGTCTATACAGCAGGCAAGCAGCCGTTTTCCCCAAAGGAACGTCCGACCTTCGCGGTCTCGGGAGGCATTCCCAAAATATGCCAGCCGGCTTCGGAAGGGTTCGCAGAACACAAGCGATTGGAGAATTTAAATTCCTGGCT
The DNA here is from genome assembly GCA_004026705.1 of Nesogale talazaci. NCBI lineage: Eukaryota > Metazoa > Chordata > Mammalia > Afrosoricida > Tenrecidae > Nesogale > Nesogale talazaci. Next base: position 6,015 of record PVJH01017877.1, read on the forward strand.
CCTGCATTTTCCTTCTTTCTAGTAGGTTAAAGACTATCAGCTGTGTATTTCGTTTTGTGTAAGGTCTGCGCAAAGAACTAGATTGAGCCTTTCCAAAGTCGCAAATTGAGCTATTTATACTTCTCAGGACATATTTTAAAGGATGAATCTGGTAAAAGGAAGTGCTCCATCTCTTGTGATTTTTTTTTTTTTTTTTAGCGATGTGCAAACATGGAGTCTTGCTGCCAATATACTTGAAGCAACAACAGAATTTCTCCATCTTCCCCTGGAACATGCAGTGGTTGATAGAATGAATAATCAAAAGCACGAAGGGGGTGTGTGTGCTTTAAAGTGCACGACTTTAAAAAGTGCCTCTCAAATGACAATATTCCTCAGCCATCTAAACTTAGGTTTGACATACAGGAAAATAACTCTTAATGTTGAAAGTGCTGATTATTACCACAATTTTCCGGAGACTTGAACAGAGTTTCTCCTAGGATATTTAAACCTGATGTTGAAATGATGCGGAGGTATCTGAGCTAATGTTAACCTCATGTTTAAATGTGTGCCATTGAATTTTTCCACCTCAATTTTAGCAGCACCTTTAGATCTTTGTCATATCCTAGACTGCTCACCCTATGCCTCATTTATATTACTGCAATTATTGCTATTAATTAAGTTTCATTTAAGCCTCAACAAATGGGAAAGCTGTGCTTAGGGTGGGAATAATTTTTTTAAACAACTCATTTTTGAAAAAGTTGGAATTTTTGTCTAATATACAAAAGGCTTCACAATATAATTATGAGACCTGGCTTCAAAATAACATAAGGATATATGTATTTAATTTATCTATGACTTTACAGATTATAAAAATGCACCTCCATATATTTATATATTTTTGAAAGTAAGTAAAATTGCTACCAGGGGTTTAGTTCTTATGTGCCGGGGTATATTTCAAACAAAATGGCTGCAGACAAGTTCTCCCAGTAATATACTTCTTAGTCTGGTTAGGGAGCGCTCAAAAAAGCCGATCAAAAGAGTGGCTTCCCAGGATATCTGCTGGCCCAGTTAAATTAAAGACAGAGAAGTCAGATCAGAAGGTTAGGCAACTTTCGGGAGGGATCACAGAGAGGTCACCTTGATAAGTCTTCCCTAAAGGCACAGGATGCCCCTGAGGAAAAAAGAAAGCTGCTAGGATAGTTGTGCCAAGTAATTTTTTTCCCCAGCAAAATCAAATACAACTGCCACTAAGTCGATTCTGACCCCGAGTGACTCTTAAGGGCAGGGTAGGACAGCCCCTGTGTGTTTCTGACACTGGAACACTTTCAAGGCATCAAAAGCCTTGTCTGTCTCTTGAGGAGTGGCTGGTGGCTTCAAGCTGCTCAGTCTTGGAGGGTAGCAAGGGCTGTCCAGAAGACTTTCATTAAGAAACCGTACCCCATTCACCTTACAGCCTTGCTCTTGCTCCTCCAGACTTCAAAAGTCCCTCAAGGTTGCCAAAGCTATAATTTAGATATTTATGGTATTAAATTAAAGAGCATCAACTTCTTTCAGGGAAAGGATAGAGAAATGGAAACACTACCTTCAGAAGATGTAGGGCATATTGAGGAACAATAGCTTCATGTTTAAATATTTTTGCTTACTAAAGGTTTCTGTGATCCCATAACTATACTACTGTGTGTGTGTGGCATCACTGCCCTGGTGGGAGGAGGAAGCCCAGCCTTGCTCCTGGAGAGCTGCTGCTGGATTTGAACCATCAACCCTGTGGGCCGCAGTCCTGCACACAACCACTATGCCACCAGGGCTCAGCCCCCCATAACTATACTTTTTGATATACTTGTATATATACCATTTTTACAGTTTTTACCATCTTCACGGCTAATACATTAATCTGATATTAAGAATTGTGCTTTAAAAGGTATAGTTTGAAATTCAAAGAATATTAACCTAGAATAAGTCAGGATGGTGTCCAGGTAGAAAGAATCACCCGCCCCACACTCCTGTTAGACCAGAAAATGAAGTGATAGGCATGGGAAGTAAGTCCCAGGAGAAAGCAGTAGATCAGTGATTCTGGAGAAACTTGGTAGGGTAATGAAGTTGGAGGTGCGGAGGGGTGGAGCAGCGAGCAAACAGTGCCACAGGCAGGGCAAGTAAGGAATTGGAATCAACAATGAGGACCAGCAATCTAGCTGAGAGGAGTTACTAAAAGAAGGGCAAGTGTGATGGTGGAACGGGAGAAAGGTAAAAGGAAACAGGAAGCAAGGCTATGGAATATAGATATTAACATAGAAGTGTATGTATGTAAATATATTAATTCATGTGGTAGTTACATAATCGGTGTCAATTTGAGGCTAATTAAGAGTGAAGAGGGGTAGAATTTAGCCTGTCAATCAAGTCACAGCTTGACCTCATTTGGCACCAAGGAGATGGATAGTTCTCTGGAAGAGCGACACAGACTCCCTGTGAAACATTCCTGAAGACAAGCCACATAGAGACCCCCTACCAGAGCTAAGATGCTTCCACTGCCACCGAATTCATCCACTGGCCTGTGACCTACATTCAGTGTCGTCGCATGTGTTTCGTGAGTCTGAAGAGGAATTTACAAATTGGTATTGTACATATGGGCTAATATTGGACTTAGGGGCTTAATCTGGGCTGGGATGTTTTTCAATGTTCCATTGCTGTATTTATTTATTTATTTTTAGGCATCACTGCCCTCTGGTGGTGGGAGTAGGAGGCCCAGCCTTTGCTCCTGTGAGCTGGAATTGATCCTCCATCCCAGTGGGCCGCAGTCCCGCGCACAACCACCACGCCACCGGGGCTCAGCCCAACATTGCTTTTTATATAAAACTTTTTACACATAAGTGTCTATGGATTTGTTTCTCTAGTCAACCAAAATAACACAATTTATAAAAATAGAGTTATTGGCCTATGTACATATATGGTGATACATTGAGGGAGTGGACAGACTCTGGGCCTCTGTTCAAACCCTTCCTCAATGCAAGAACACTATCTTCTAACAACTTGGCATTCTGTGATGCTCACCCTCCCCAAATGGGTACATAGAGTAATCAAATGTTTTGAATAAAGGGGTTGGTGCCTGCCTATGAAAAGATGCTGTGGGCTGAGCCCCAGTGGCATAGTGGTTGTGTGCGGGACTGCGGCCCACTGGGACAGAGGTTCAATTCCAGCAGTGGGGCTGGGTCTCCTACTCCCACCACCAGAGAGCAGTGATGCCTCACCCACCACCCCCCCCCCAAAAAAAAAAAAAGAAAAGAAAAGATGCTGCATCTGGGAATTTAAAGGCTTGAAGTTAAAACAAGCAGCCATCTAGCAGAGAAGCAACAAGCCCACATGGAACAAGTACATGGAGAAGTACCATGCCTGTGTGATCATAAGGTGTTGACAAAATCAGGAAACAGGCACCAGAAGACAGCAAACAAACAAGAAAGCCATTGTTGAAAACCAGGGGATTTGGAGCCGAGACCCACGACCTATCTGTAAACAATGGAACATCCCCTCCAGAAGGATCACAAGGGATGAGCCAGGGTGCAGTGGAGCACCAATGAAATAATATCCCTCTGGTTCCTTGAGGCTTCCTCACTTCCCGCTCTCATGACCCTAGTCCTGCCTTCTACTTCAGGCTAGACTACATGAATCCAGGTCAGATAAACCTCTCAAGAACAGAAATGGGAGTAGTGCTACCAGGAGGGTAAGAGTAAGATGGGAAGATGAGGGGAAAAAGAGAGAACCTACTGCAATAATGGACATCACCGCCACTAGGCCCCCGCCCTCCAGGGGGGATGAAGAACAGAAATGTGGGTGAAGGGAGACAATGGACTGGATGGTGTAAAAATGAAAATATAATTTATTAAGGGGGGAGGGAAAATGAGATAATATCAAGGGTTCAAATAGTAAATTTTTAGAAAATAATGATGGCAACATGTACAAATATGCTTGATACAATTGATATATGGATTTTTTTTGGGGGGGGGCATCACTGCTCTCTGGCGGTGGGAGTAGGAGGCCCAACCCCACTGCTGGGATAGAACCTCCGTCCCAGTGGGCCGCAGTCCCGCGCACAACCACTACGCCACCGGGGCTCAGCCCAATGTATGGATTTTTACAAGAGCTGTAAGAGCCTCCAATAAAATGATCTTAAAAAAATTAGCGTAACACTTAAACCTCATTGGTCTCTAGAATAATGAATTTGAAACAATAATTAAAGGTAACAAGGCTTTATTTAATCTTTTTTTTTTATTTAATCTTTTTTAAGTGTTTGATAATTGTGAACATTCTGCTTAGGACTTTTTAAAGTTTGACTTCATGTAAGAAACTGAGCTAGGAAGGAGGAAAAATATGGATAAAATGATACTTTCATTTCTCAATCAGAATTTCAAAATATCTCTATGACATGGATGCCATGGATTTTACTTTAGCTCATAAAAAATTGAATTTTAAATACATCTACATTAATCTGCTAGTTTTACACTTCCATTTTTATACCACTTTTTCATAAGATTTAAAAACTCTTAGTATGGAGAATGGCTTTTTAAGTTGTATTTTTCCCCATAGGTTTAACTAATAATCATGTCAAATAATGATTATTTCTCTCTTATTGCTCTCATATCTTTGGTTCATAGCTCGCTTTGACCTCTCATTCTGCCTTTGTAGTTGCCTAATGGCTGACCTGAGTTGTAAATTTGTAACCATATTTAGTTTGAGCCACACAGTAATGTTAAACATTGGAATTTGTTGGCATTGGCACTCCAGATTTTGTATACAAAACCAATTTTCCATATTTCCTTGAAAAATCTTAAATCTGGCATTATTAGGGTTGAAATTCCCACAAGGCTAACAACATTCAAGAATAATCGGGCTGAGCCCCGGTGGTGTAGTGGTTGTGCGCGGGACTGCGGCCCACTGGGACGGAGGTTCAATTCCAGCTCCACAGGAGACTGGGACGGAGGTTCAATTCCAGCTCCACAGGGGCCTCCTCCTCCCACCACCTGAGGGCAGTGATGCCAAAAAAAAAAAAAAAAAAGAATACTCGAAGTCATCATCTGTAAAGAAGTGATGCCTTCTTTAGATGTTTTCTCTTTATCCCAGTTAAATCTGACAATCTTGAGTCCCTCATTTATGTTTCTGTTTGGCCTTAACTGTATAGTCCATTATGCTTGTCCAAATCTAACATATTCATATCTAACTGATCATATTCCTATTTTTTTTTATGGTAGCATGCTCACTTCAGCCCCTCTTGGTGATCCATGTAGAGAGAGAGTGCTGGAGAAAGCTAGTTTATTGCTAACCAAGACTTAAATCCTATATTTCTAATTTAAGGAAAAGGAGTCAAAACCACTAAAAGTTCAAATATCTTCACTATCACTTATTGTGTAACTTTGGACAAGTTACTTTCAGAATTTGTAAAATGATATTAATGATTAACAGTGTTTATAGAGTTTGAGATTAAGATTGAATATAAGATTGAGAATATCGGGCTGAGCCCCGGTGGCGTAGTGATTGTGCGCGGGACTGCGGCCTACTGGGACGGAGGTTCAATTCCAGCAGTGGGGCTGGGCCTCCTACTCCTACCACCAGAGAGCAGTGATGCCAAAAAAAAAAAAGATTGAGAATATCTGCAAAGCACACAACAGAGATCCTGCCACAGTAATAACCTTTTCAGTATTTCTTGTTATTGTTGGCCCTCCATTTATGGCAGCCCCAAGATCATCCAAGCACAATGGGGTGAAAAAAAAACCACTTCAGGTCCTGGAACATTTCCCTGGTCAGTTGTGAACTGGACTGTTATAAGCCATAGGTGTTTCATTGGCTAATTTTCCATGAGCCTTTATTTTAAATCTTGCTTTGTTTAAAACAGTGGTTATCAACCTTCCTAATGCCATGACCCTTTAATACAGTTCCTCATGTTGTGGCGACTCCCCCCCATGATAAAATTGTTTTTGTTGCTACTACATAACTATAATGTTGCTACTGTTAGGAATCCGGCATCACTCGTGAAAGGGTCGTCCGACCCCCAAAGGGGTCATGATCCAGAGGTTGTGGACCCCTGGCCTAGAAGCCCCACTACTAACTATTCAGCATCATAGCAATAAACAAAAGAGACTCCTCTGACAGAAAGGTAGTTACTGTATGTGGTGGTCAGTGGCTGGAAACCAAACCCGAGTCTCCCAGGTGGAAGCCGAGAATTCTACCACCAAAACACACACACACACACACACACACACACACACACACACACACACAACCATAAAGTTAATTCCAACTCATGAAGTGTTACAGCACTGTTTCATAGGGTTTTCTCCGTTATATTCTTTACAGATGCAGGTGACTAAGTACCATTAGAACCCACTGTCATGAGTTGATTCCAACTCATAGAAACCCTGTGTAGGACTTCCCAGACTTTATATCTGTAGGAGATCAGATATTCTCCTTTTTCTCACTTCGGGCAGTTGGTGGGTTTGAATCACCAACCTCGTGGTTTGCAGTCCAGTGCTTACCGACAGCTCCATCACTGTTCCTTCCAAAAACCAAATGGAGTGCCCTACCATCAAGTCCCTTCCGACTCAGCGATCCTATTGAGCAGAGCAGACCCTCCCGTTAGGTTGCCAGGGCTGCAGTCTTTGTGGGAGCAGAAAATCTTACCTTTCTCCTGTGGAGCAGCTGTTGGGTTTGAACCACTGGTTTGCATTAGCAGCCCAACGCTCAGCCCTCTGAGACATCAGCACTTTTCACGGCTTTTAAAACTCAAACAAATTCTCTACCAGGGTTAATTCTGATTCATGGTGCCCCTCTTGCACAGAACAGAATTACCTCTGTGCATCTCCAAGACTAAATCTTTACAAGAGGAAAAAGCCTCATATTGGGTTCCTTAGGGGTGGTTCCAATGCCAGACTTTGAGGTGGTAGTTAATGTAAACTGTGCCATCAAACAAGGATCTCAATGTACCACCGTTGTTTAAGTGCCCTTGAGTTGGTTCGACCCATGGCAACCCTGTGCACAGCAGAAGGAAACACTGCCTCGTCATGCACGGATCTTCACATTCATTCCGACGCGTGAGTGCATTGTTGCAGCCAGAATGTTAGTCCATCTAGTTCAAAACCCTCTTTTTCACTGACCAGACATGATGTCTTCTCCAGGGGCTGGTCTCTCCTGACAACATGTCCAAAGTAAGTAAGACAGTGTCTCACCATCCTGTCCTCAAAGGACTATCCTGGCCATACTTTGTCCGAGGCGAATTTGTTTGTCCTTATGGCAGTCCATTTTCTAATATTCTTAGCTAGGACCACAATTCCACTACTGCCTCCATAATATTAACTTATGTCGCCAGCTGATTCACAATTGCTTTAGTTTTGTTAAGGAGCCCTGGTGTCACAGTGGGTTAAACGCTGGACTGCTAGCTGCAGAGTTGGGAGTTCAAACCGATCAGATGCTCCCTGGCACTGCAGATGAGACTGGCTCTTCCCATAAAGTCTCACAAACCCTCTGGATCAAATCTATGCACTGTTACAGGAGCCCTGGGAGAACTGACTCAATGGCAAGTGGGTCCCGTGGGTTTTAATTCTGTTAAGCTATACATTTTACTTTTAAATCCGATTTACCATTCAATCAGTTACTGGATTCTCATGTTACTAGTTTGCTATTGAGTTAATTTTGACTCCTGGTCACCACATGTGGATCAGGTTAGAACTGTAATTCATAAGTTTCAATAGCCGATAGTTTTGGATATAGATCTCCAGGTCTTTTATTCTAAAATGCCTCTGGGTAGACTCAACCCCCCGAACTTTCTGTTGGCAGCTGTCTTGGGGCTTCAGTGCTGCTTTGACTTGTCTGTAAGTGTTCCTGGCTTGCATCTTCATCCCTGCCCCGCATACATACTAATCCGCTCCCAGTAAGTTGTCCTCCTGAATTATTGAAAAACTGTAACTACGCTACAGTCTTTGCCACTTCTGTTGACTCATGTTAGTGTTCCTCAGCATGTCATTGCCTTGCTTAAAAATCTGAATGCTTCACTACTTTCTACATTAGTTGATCTCAACTGCAGTTGCACAATGTCCAGGCTGCACACAGGATCAGAAAAATCTGAGATTCTGAGAATAGAATACAGGAATCACTATGTTTTTAATGTCTGCAGATGATCTTACTGTGCGGTCAAGATTGACAAGTGTAGCGGGCTAGAGATTTGCAGCATAGAAAATTATAGCATTAACAGTTGAAGAAAGTCCTAGTAGAAGGAAGCTGATTCTAGAAAAGATATGGTACGTTTTCTCTCTCTCTCTCTCTCTCTCTCTCTCTCTCTCTCTCTTTTTTCTTTCTTGTGGCATCACTGCCCTGGTGGGAGTAGGAAGCCCAGCCTTGCTCCTGGAGAGCTGCTGCTGGATTTCAACTGTCAACCCCGTGGGTGGGTACGTTTTCTAAGAAAATAGGCAATAGTATGAGGGATCTCAATTCATATGCTTTTGTCTGACTCTCAGGCCTATCATACTCTGAGTCTTCCCTACCTTTCCTTTTTATTCTAACTTTTCATCCACATGCATACAGTCTTCTCTCATGGAACAAGTTAAGATGGTGTGGCTGCCCTAAAAATGTATTTATACATCTGCCACACTGCTTGCAGTGCTCTTTTAAACAACATAAGGAGTTTAAATATTGTATGGTTAAAATTTTTTAAAAAATTATTTGCTGATGGCATATTGTTTGTAATTTAGGAAGATAATCTTATTTATACCTTTCACCAGTACAAAGATCACGTCAGACATGAACTCTTCAGCTCAAAAGCCACTCATAGGGCTGAGTCCCAGTAGCCTTGTGGTTGAGTGCGAGACTGTGGCCAACTGGCTTGGCGGTTCAAATCCAGCAGCAGCAAGGATTTGCTGCTCCCACTCCCACCAGAGGGCAGTGATACCTAAAAAAAAAAAAAATCCACTCATAATATGACTGAGAACTATCTTCTCAAAGAGAGTCTACCCTCATGCTATGAATGGGGTAAAGTCTGTGAGAGTAAGTTTAGGACCTTAATTTGCTGTTGGTGCATACATTTGCATAATACTTGTATTGATTGGATTTTCTTATTTGGCAATAGATACCATATCACAGAAATCGTTGTACTTCAAGATCTTTAAATGTCCTTTTTTAAAAAAAGCAAATATATACAGAAATTCTTGGGGGGAGGCCCAGGTAGTATGGCAGGAGGCAGACCAAATCCAGGGCTACATATGGTAGCCAACTGGGATGGGGTGGAGGGGCAGATGGTGATGCGTAGAGAGGAAATGGGGTACTAAACCACCCAACGGGAGCGTATTATTTATATCTCCACAGGGAAAGAGGGGCCAAACTTAAACCTGGTATTCCAGGATGTGAATGCAGCATGACGGCATGGAGCAGAGAACCACTGGAGGGGTCTGAGTGTCCAACCCCAATCCCAACTGTGGGGCATCTGCCTCTCACCCCAGGGGACTTTTCTTTGGAGGTCAGCACTGAAGCTGCAGCTTGGGAAGTGCGATTTGCCTTACCAGAGCACATGAGAACAAATGGAGGGGGAGGAAGTGCATCCTAGCCCACCGGTCCTTCAGGAATCTAATATTCCCACTCAGAATAGCCGGTGCACAGAGAAGATCATATGGCCGGCCCCACTAAGAAATAACAGCTTCCCTCGATGGCCCAAGGCCCTTCGAGGTCAACAATGGAGAAACAGAGTCAGGATTGTGCCCTGTCTGACCCAACCACACCATGTCAAAACACTAAGGGTGTGCAACAGCATGGAGCTCTAGATGGAGTGCCAAAGATATCCTTTGGGGCCAGGGTGTGGCACCCCATCCGATTCAACCGGGGGATACTCCTGGAGGTCAACGAACAGACCTTGAGCTATTTAGGGGTTTTTAGATTCTTATTTTTTTTACACACACTTTATATATATATGACATTGAGGGTTTTTTTTGGGGGGGGGGGGCATCACTGCTTTCCGGTGGTGGGAGCAGGAGGCCCAGCCCCACTGCTGGAATTGAACCTCTGTCCCAATGGGCCGCAGTCCTGCACACAACCACTACGCCACCGGGGCTCAGCCCGAGGTTTTTTTTTTTTTTTTTCTGTTATTATTTTTCTTTGGTTGTTTGATCCTAAGATCCTTTTTTTGTACATATTGTTATCTCTGCAGGTCTATCTAGATAAGGTAGACTGGATGAACAGTCTGACAGTCTGGAGGTGAAAATGACTGCACTGATGGTTCTGGGGGGGTGGAACATGGGAGAGGGGGAAAGGAGGTGGTGTTGACCAGCCCAGGGATAAGGGAACAAGTGATTCAAAATCAGTGACAAGGTGAGTGTGAGAGATTGATCAAGAGAAATGTAGCAGGCTCTCTCTGAAGGGATGGCACCTGCATAGGACTTGGTCTCTCTACCTGCGCAGGGCTTTCTTCTTTTTCCTTGTTTTTCCTCTATTTTTCTCTTTAACAAACTTGCTCTTTAATTCACTCACACACACACCCACAGAGTAATGTAGCAGAGAGAAATTACTGAAACTCAAGTGGAGACTGAGCATGATAGTGGGAAAGTAAAAGGAAATAGAGGTAAGAACTGGGGGGTAAAGGGCATGTACAGAGATCTAAATACAAGCATGTACATAGGTGAATATATTTATATTTGATAATGGAATAGATCAACATGCCTATACTTATAAGGTAAGCATTAGGACAGCAGATGGGCATTGGATCTCCACTCAAGTACTTCCTTAGTGCAAGAACATTTTCTATAAAATTGGCATTCCATGATACTCACCTTCTTGACACAGTCAGTGAAGACAAATGTGTGCAAAGGTGATGAAGAAAACTGATGGTGCCTGGCTACCAAAAGATATAGCATCTGGGGTCTTAAAGGATTGAAAGTAAACAAGCAGCCATCTAGTTCAGAAGCAACAAAGTCCACAAGGAAGAAGCTCACCAGCTTGTGAGACCACAAGGTGTCAAAGGGATCAGTTATCAAACTTCAAGAACTAAAAATCATAACATTGTGTGTACACTTTCCTGATTTGATCGCTGACAACAAATGGGTGCATAAGCAAATGTGGTGAAGCAAGTTGATGATGCCCAGCTATCAAAAGATATAGCATCTGGGATCTTAAAGGCTTGAAAGTGAACAAGCAGACATCTAGCTCAGAAGCAACAAAGCCCACGTGGAGGAAGCACACCAGCCTGTGTGACCACAAGGTGTCAAAGGGATTCAATATCAGGCATCAAAGAACTGAAAATTGGATTATTATACATGAAGGGAAGGGGCTGAGCCATGGTGGCATAGTGGTTGAGTGCAGGACTGTGACCCACTGGCTTGGTGGTTCAAATCCAGCAGCAGCCCTCCAGGAGCAAGACTGGGCCTCCCACTCCCACCAGAGGGCAGTGATTTCCCCTCCCCCCCAAAAAATGAGGGGAAGTACAGATTGGGGACCCAAAGCCCATCAATAGGTGAAGTAACATCCCCTTACAGAGGGGATGCAGGAAGGAGATGAGACAGTCAAGGTACCGTGTAGTAACAATGAAATAGGTAATTTACCTCTAGTTCTCAAATGCTTCCTCCCACCCACCATCTTAATCCCAATTCTACCTGGCAAATCCAGCTAGACCAGGAGATGTATGCTGGAGCCAGAAACATGGGGAATTCAGGACAGATGATCCCGATGGTGGAATTTCAGGGATCTACATATAACCTCCTTCCAATTTTCCCAGATTTTGTAAAAAACTTTGTACATTTCCCCAAAACTTTGTACATTTCAAGTTCTGATTATTAATAGATTTTTTTTTTATAGGCATCACTGCCCTCTGGTAGGAGTGGGAGGCCCAGCCTTGCTGCTGCTGGATTTGAACTGCCAAGCCAGTCGGCCGCAGTCCTGCACTCAACCACTATGCTACCGGGCTCAGCCCAATTATTAATAGATTTTTATAGCTGTTTGTTATCCTTTTGTGTCAACCTCATATATCATGTTCAATGTTTTATCCTATAGAATCAGTATTAATACAGTTCCTGGCATATAGTAAGCCAGTAAGTATATATCTAACATAGTGATAATGCATTCTTTATGTTGACTGCACCCTTCAGTGTAGATAATAGCTCATTGTAAAGAAAACAGAAATCTTCATAACTGGGCCAATAGTGGAGAAAAGATTAAAGAGGTCAAAAATTTCCTTTTGTTTAGATCCATAATTATTACTCATGGAAACATCAGTCAAGAAACCAAATAGCATATTGTGTTGGGCAAATCTATTTAAAATGGTGATGAGTAAGGATGTCACTTTGAGGACTAAGGTGCTTCTAACCCAAGCGGTGGTATTCCAATAGCCTCTTGTGAAAATTACACAATAAATAAGGAAGACTGCAGAAAAATTGATGCATCTGGATTACAGTGAGGCTGAATAATACTGGAAATACCATGGGCTATTGGTGAACAAAACAAATCTGTGTTGAAAAAAGTGGAGCCTGAGTGCTTCTTAGAAGTGACGAGATGGGAACTTCAACTCATGTATTTTGGACATGTTATTAGGAGACAGAAAAGGAAATCAGGCTTAGTAAAGTAGAGGGTCATTGGGGAAAAAAAAGGGGGAGACCTTTAAGGAGATGAATTGACACAGTGGCTGCAACAATGGACTCAAATATAAAATTGTGAGGATGGCACAGGATCAGGCAATATTCCCTTTTGTTGGATGTCAAGTAGCCACGAGTCTGACTTGATGGTGCTAAGTTTGAGTTTATCATGTGTTGGAATTGACTGCACCTAAAAACTCTTCAACAACAAAGTAGAACTCATTGGCATCAAGTCGATGTGGACTCATTGTGCCCCTATAGAAACCTCAACAACCTCTTTAAGTTTCTGAGACTTTTTTATTTAAACTTTTAAATAACTTTTAAATAACTTTTAAACTTTTAAATAACTTTTTTATTTAAATAATTTTATTGGGGGCTCTTACAGCTACTACAGCATTCAGTGCATCACTTATATCAAGCGCATTTGCACAAGACTGTAACTCTTCAATGGAGTGGAGAACCTTGTCTTTCTCCTGAAGAGAGACTGGTGGCTTGGAACTTCTGACTGTGCAGTTGACAACCCAACACATAATCTACACCACCAGGGCTCATTGAAACAACAACTCAGTTAAAAGAATGCCTGGCATTAAGTTTCCTTTAACGTGAAAGTACAGGTTTGTCAGAATGTAAGTACTCAATTGTTAGAGGTCAACTTATAATGCTAAGGGAAGGGTAATTTATTCTGTTGCTCTGAGACCCAGTGTATGTATTTATATATACTAAAGTGGGCTTCTGACTCTGGATAATTTACTGATTTGAAAAACTGATTACTGATTTACTGATTTCAAATTTGAAAAAATTGAAAATGTATAAGAATACATTTCTTAGTTTTTTAAATTTGAGTTACAGGATTCCCCCCCCCCCCCCAGGTATGTGCTATATGAACATATATGTTTCTCTAGAAGCCTTTGATTTTCTTTGGTAAAAAATAAAACACAAGAAACCCAAAAATCAAATTCACTGCCAAAGAATTGATTCTGACTCATAGTAATCCTTCATGACAAGGTAGATAAGGTGGGTTTCCAAGAAAGTAACTTTTTGAGGCTGAGCCCCGGTGGCGTAGTGGTTGTGTGCATGACTGCGGCCCACTGGGATTGAGGTTCGATTCCAGCTCCACGGAGCAAAGGCTGGGCTTCCTACTCCCACCACCTGAGGGCAGTGATGCCAAAAAAAAACAAAAAAAAAATAACTTTTTATGGAAAGAGAGCCTCATCTTTCTCCCGAGGAGTGGTTGGTGCTGACCTTGTAGTGAACAGCCAATTTGTATCCACTGTTCAGAGAGATCCATAATGATAATCACCAAGTATGCAAATATAGGGGTAATGGTAATCATTCAAATCTATACTGTGCTGTTCTGCTGAGTGGTCCAAAACACCTTTTCCCCAAGTCAGACCTTGTTGCCTTTGAGATGGGATAATAAGAGGTAGGTAGCAGTATTTCAAGGGGATGTTCTGGCACAGAGGATTAGCCCTTTGCCTGCTCACTTTATTCTCACCCCACGGAAACAAGATGTGGCAGTCAGCTTCTGTCCACATTACAGCCCTGGAAACTTGATGAGCAATCCTACTTTCCTTTTTTTTAAGTTAAAAGATCATTTTACAACTCTTTTTTTTCCCATTTCTTTTCTTCTCCCCCTCACTTGCCTACCTCCCTGCCAACTCTTAAAACTCTTGTTACAATCTATACATCAATTGCATCAGGCGTGTTTGTACATATGTTGCCTTCATTCTTTTCTAGACATTTACTTTCTATAGAGCCCTTGGAATCAGCTCTTTTTTCCCTCCTTCCCCCTTGATAGATTATAAATTATTTTCATATCTCACATCAACCACTGTTTCCCTTCCCCCATGTTTTCTGTTGCTCTTCTCCCTGGAGAGGGGTGTATGGTTATGTGTCATTGGTCATTGAGTTCAGTTCCCTGTTCTCTCCTCCTTCCCGCCCTTCCTGCTACCATTCTGGTGTTGCTATTCCCACTTCTGTTCCTGGATTCCATGTGTCACTAGTCCCCTTCTCTTATCTAAACTATGTACATGTCTTGGTCTAGTCTGAATTGAGAAGCTATTGGAGTAGGATTGACTTGAAAACAACAAAAGATTAATACTTAGGATCTTGCCCTGAAGTTGCAGACAATGGGGCGTAGAAAGCGGAGTTCAGGACTATTTGATAATTGTTGAAGGACTGAAAGAGAATGCCCTCGCAATGAATCCCTAGTCAGGTACTCATTCTTCTACATTTTAGAAATCACTTTATTAGGGGAGCATATAACTCCCATCATGATCCATACACATGTCAATTGTATGCATACCACATTTGCACAATTGTTGCCATCTTCACTCTCAAAACATCCTCCTTCCACTTAGGTCCCCAGTACCAGCTCCCCATATTTTCCTTCTTTCCCCATTCCCCCTCCCCCATGAACCCTTAGTAATTTACAAATTGTTATTACTTTTTCTTATCTACTGCCCAATATTTTCTGAATGTTTACATATTCTATATTTCTAGTAATTTTGCCACAGCTTATAGCAGAGTCTTGAAGGATCACTTTAATGATCGTTGTGCAATACAAAAATATAAAAGGATTATTGGGAATTCCAGCAACATCTGAATCTAGTACTCTGGAAATCATTATGGTCACTAATTTTAGACCAAAACTATTTGTAGAAGTGGGAAAGATAACGTTTGATAACTTGAAGTTTGGTGATGCCAAGAGAAGGCACTTGGCAGGTTTTATAGTTTAACCATTTTGTATGTTTTGAATCTTAATTTGGGGGACTGAAATTTAAATACAGATTGTACTTTTTTTCCCATCAATTTGAAAATACATTAAATATGATTACTTTGCTGTTAGAGGCATTTGAGCCAGTTATACATTGTTACCCTATGTATAAGAACATGAAATATCCAGTGGTGTAGTGGTTGTGTGCAGGACTGCAGCCCACTGGGTTGGCGGTTCAAATCCAGCAGCAGCTCTCCAGGAGCAAGGCTGGGGCCCCTACTCCCACTAGAGGGCAGTGATGCCCCCTCCCCCCCCAAAAAAAGAGAATGAAATACAACAAGATCAGCAGTGGGATTCAGCCAGTTTATACAGGTTTGGCAGAAACTAATTTTTTCTGAGTTTGGCAAACTACTTGTTAAAATGATGCTTGTAATCGGGATTTTCTATAAGGTGAGTGGTTCTAGAAGCATAACCATTCTTTTGTTGCAAATGAGTAGAGATCAATTGCCATGCCTTGGATGGCCTCTTACAAGCTTTTGAGACCCCAGCCACTGCACAATACACTAGGAAGTAGACAGAAACACTAAACACATTGGGAAACATGTCCTTAATCCTCCAAATCAAGAAACCAAATCCCAGGAAATGTTTGAGTGTACATTTTTCTCCATTGTTGTAAATATATGTCATACAACTTTTGCCAAATCAACTTTTTACATGTATACAACTTATTCATAGCACTTACATTGACTGTACAACTCTACCTTTTATCAGTGCAATTTTTCAAATACGATAAGCCCATGCTAATTACTCCAGAAATAATAATTCTCCTTCTTTCCCCCTCCTGATAACCTTTAATACACTCTGGACTCTATATAATTGCTGTTCTTATCTTTTTATATGTTGTACTTTTGTGATTTATTTCACTCAGATCTCTATGCTTCCTTTATATTATAGAATATTTTGAGACTTTAGTTTTCTTACTGGCTGAGAACTATTACTTTGCACACCATATTTTGTGCAGCCATTGATAGGCATTTCAGTGTTTGATGGTCTTGTGTTTTCAATTTAGTATGTCCTGTTCTTTATGCATGATGCTGACTTTATCAGAGCTTGCTCTGGAGTTTGTGATAGAGGGCAAGATGTGGTATTGGACACAGTATGATGGTGGCTATTATGGTGTGAAGTGGACACAACTTAGCTTATCTGCCTCAAGTTTACAGTCTTTGGGACAGTTTAGGAATAAATACCATTCCTGGTTTCCCTGAGTTTTGAAGAAAAGACTGAGTCTAAGGAGAAGTCGACCTAATTAAGCCTCAAATTTAATTTCCTCATTACTATGTGCTCTCCTTCCCACCTTCAACTTTTAATAACCATGATCTCTAAGTTTAAAGTCTGACTTTTGCTTGGCTAATCCATTCCCATCTGCCCTCTGATGTTAGGGAAACATTAAATATACAGGTAATCTTAGGCTATAATAATTATAATTCTTTTATGACATGCTTTTTAAAACAATTCTGCATCTTTTTAAAACAATTCTGTACCCTACATACCTGGTAAACTCAGATGCCTGCTTTAAAGTGTTTCATCCTCCTTGAGTCCTTCTTTTTTTTTTTTTAGGCATCACTGCCCTGGTGGTGGGAGTAGGAGGCCCAGCCTTTGCTCCTGGGAGCCGGAATTGAACCTCCATCCCAGTGGGCCGCAGTCCTGTGCACAACCACTACGCCACCAGGGCTCAGCCCCTTGAGACCTTCTTGGTTCATATCTCTTACCTATAAAAGTCTTCACTTTCTTCTCTGAGTTGACATAGCTCCTTGGATACAGCTTTTTGTTGTTTTCCATCATCAATGTCATTTTCCACTAAGTCAGCGGTTCGCAACCTGTGGGTCATGACCCCTTTGGGGATTGAACAACCCTTTCACAGTGTTGCCCAATTCATAGCAGTAGCAAAATTACAGTGATGAAGTAGCAATCAAAATAATTTTATGGGGCTGCGCCCTGGTGGCGTAGTGGTTGTGCGCGGGACTGTGGCCCACTGGGACGGAAGTTCAATTCCAGCAGTGGGGCTGGGCCTCCTACTCCCACCACCGGAGAGCAGTGATGCCCCTCCCCCCAAAAAAAGTGAAAAAAAAAAAAAGAAAATAATTTTATGATTGAGGGATCACCACATGAGGAACTGTATTAAAAGGTAGTGGCATTAGGAAGGTTGAGAACCAGTGTACTAAACTGTAAGACAGGGGTGTGCAATACATTGATCCCCATCTAATAGTTGATCGCAAATGTAGTGTGGGTAGATCTCATGGCATTACAAAAAATTGGCGTACACCTATCATCAATCCCATCACTTGATATACAGCACAGTCAATCAGATGTAATCTTAGGTGTCAACTGCATGCGCAAACAGTTGCACTAAGTGCAGCAAAAATGACAAGGTAAGTTATTGCCAATTTTTAGAACTTGTTTTTTTTTTCCTCTTAAATGTAAGAAAGGGTATAAAAATGAGTGGGGGAGCTGGACCAAGTAAGAATACAAAAACTATCACTTTCATACGGAATGGGAGATTTTGACACTATAAACCGACATTAAGCTGAAGTCCAGAGTGCAATAAACAGTTTTGGAACTTACTCTCAGAGGGAAAGTACCCAAACATGAGAAAATGTGCCACCTCTTTGACTGCATTATTCAACTCTACGTATTTATGTAAATCAGCCATTTCCCACATAAAGATCATTAAGTCCAAGTACCATTCCACCATGACTGATGATCATTTGGAAGTGGGCTTGAGCCTAGCTGTCAGCAGCTACTGTTCAGATTATGCATCCCTGGCTCAGTCCATTCAGTATAACTCATCAGAATTCAGGTAATGACAGAAAAAGTACTTGATTCTGTTGTGTTGTTCCATATGGACTTGTGGTTATGCAAGGTACATAAACATATATTGTGCATATAAAAATTCTCAATCCAGGGGCTGAGCCCTGGTGGCATAGTGGTTGTGCGCAGGACTGCGGCCCACTGGGTTGGAGGTTCAATTCCAGCTCCCAGGAGCAAAGACTGGACCTCCTACACCCACCACCAGAGGGCAGTGATGCCTATAAAAAAATTCTCAATCCATTAATGCATGTAATAAATAAAAATACATGCTTTGCATTTTTGTAGTTTGTAGATCATTTTGACATTTATTTATTTATTTTTGGCATCACTGCCCTCAGGTGGTGGGAGTAGGAGGCCCAGCCTTTGCTCCGTGGAGCTGGAATTGAACCTCCATCCCAGTGGGCCGCAGTCCTGCGCACAACCACTACGCCACTGGGGCTCAGCGACAATTATTTTTGAAGTAGCTTGCCTGCTAAAAAGTGTGAGCATTGCTGCTATAAGATCCTCAGAGGTAGGCGGGAGGGAGGGGATTAAAAAAAAATAAAAAAGATCCTCAGAGGTGGGCTGAGCCCCGGTGGCTTAAGTGGTTGAGTGTGGGACTGCGGCCTGCGGGCTTGGCAGTTCAAATCCAGTGGCGGCTCTCAGGAACAGCACTGGGTAGCGCCCACGACCACCAGAGGCAATGATAACCGCCCCCCCACCCAAAAAAAAAAAATAAAGATCCTCAGAGGCATGGACCAAACCAGCTCTTTATAAATCTCTATATCTGCTTTAGCTAGAGTCATGTACATAATAAAATGACTTCAATTAAATGAGCAGATGGAAGATGTGCTCCCCAAAGGCCTATATAACACTATTATTTTTTTTTAAGTTTTTTATTTATTTATTTTTTTAATCCAGAGAGCTGCATGGTGCTGACTGCATGGCCGGCGGGGTTTGACTGAGGCGAGCGGAGTGGTAGACTGGATCCCCGCAAAAGTGTGGGTGAAAACTTAGAGCTAGCTGCCAAGGCTCCCCTTACATCTGGTTATTGGTCTAAAAACAGGAGGGACTGTGCTGGAGGTGGTGGCCCGCCATGGAGGGGGCCGAGGGGACCAATGCCGGCCACAGGGTCAGTGGCACGCAGCTATGCTAGTTGCACAGTATAACACTATTCTATTGACTAGATTTTCCTTAAAGTCTTGTTAGTTGGCAACTCCCATATTTTGTGTGTTTTTAATATGTAAATTTTGGTATCACTAAAATTCAGAATGTATAGTATCACACGCCAAGAATGAAAAATGGTTAAGTTGCCTAACTTCTAAGAAACTGACTACAATGCACAATTAGGATGAAGATGGCTTATTCTACCCTAAAGAACAAATGGATTTTTCACACTTTAGATTCCATTCTAGATAAATTTATACTAACCATAATTTATCTCTATGAATTTAGTGGGAGAAGATTGGTAGATGGAAATATTGTGCTTTATAGTCAAGTAAATAATAAAATTTGAGCTCTGTGAAATTGGGTAAGCAAGTTGACTACTCTTAACCTAGAGTAGGCAGCCTTGTTAAATGGCTTCCAAGGATTTCTGCCTCCTTGAATTCATGCCTTTTTGTATATTCCTGTTCTGGAATGCAGGCTGAAACAAGTTACTTGCTTTAGTGAATGGAATACAACAAAAATGAGGGATGTTACTGCAGAAATTAGGTTATAAAAGACTGTTACTTCAGGCTAAGCCCTGGTGGCATAGTGGTTGAGTGTGGGACTGCGGCAGACTGGCTTGGCAGGTCAAATCCAGCAGCAGCTCTCCAGGAGCAAGGCTGGGCCTCCCACTCCCACCAGAGGGCAGTGATGCCTAAAAAAAAAAAAAAAAGACTGTTACTTCTGTTTTACTTCCAGTCTGTCACTTGCTCATTTTGATGAAGTCATCTGACATGTTAGATGATGCCTTATGTCATGAAGTCCACATCAAAGAACTGAAGGCAGTAGCTAGCTCAGTCCAATAGCCTGTAGAGTCAGAAATTTGTTAACAGGAATGAACTTGTAAGTGGACTTTCCCCTAACTAGGGGAAATGATCACAGCCTTGAAATGACTCCAGCCCTAACCAACACCTGTAGGAGACTCTAATTCAGAGAACCAAGTTAACTGTGTCTAGATTTCTGTGAAGTTAAGCTGTGTCTAAAAACTGTGAGGTAGGCAGAGCACCGGTGGCGTAGTGGTTGTGCGCGGGACTGCGGCCCACTGGGATGG
Source organism: Nesogale talazaci (assembly GCA_004026705.1). Lineage (NCBI taxonomy): Eukaryota > Metazoa > Chordata > Mammalia > Afrosoricida > Tenrecidae > Nesogale > Nesogale talazaci. The sequence continues at coordinate 26,398 of PVJH01017877.1, forward strand.
AGGTTCAATTCCAGCTCCCAGGAGCAAAGGCTGGGCCTCCTACTCCCACCACCTGAGGGCAGTGATGCCTAAAAACAAACAAAAAACAAAGAAAAACTGTGAGGTAATAAATATCATTCTATCAAGATTTGGGGTAATTTGTTACATAATAAAGAACAAGTAAAATTGTATCAATAGGGCTGAGCCCTGGTGGCGTAGTGGTTGTGCACGGGACTGCAGCCCACTGGGACGGAGGTTCAATTCCAGCAGTGGGGTTGGGCCTCCTACTCCCACCACCGGAGAGCAGTGATGCCAAAAAAAAAAAAAAATTGTATCAATAGCATCGGGAAAAACTCTGGAAAAAAGCTTTCTGGTCATTGCCAAGGCAACCTAGTACTTCATCAGTCAGACTAGGCTCCCTTACATACTTTTGAAAGGAGGCGGGGGCTACTTCTTGACATGAATCTTGAAATCATCTGGTAAAGGGAGTAAAGAAAATAACAATGAAATTCCTAAGAATGATTCTCCTCTACCCTCCCCATGACAGCAGTTGTCAGTAAGTTAGTTCTGGCTTATGGTGAACTCAGGAGTGTTAGAGAACTGTGCTCCAGGGGGTTTTTAATGGAGATTTTAGAGTAGATCTCCAGACCTTCTTTCTGAGGCACTCTGGGTAGACTTGACTGTCAACCTTTTAGTTAGCAGCCACGCACTTTTATCATTTGTATCCAGGCACTCACTTTGCTCCGCAAACTACTATGCTTGGAAGTGGTAACACAATTCTCAACCTTTTCCTGTTTGAGACCCCAGAGAATTCTCATTGTAAACTCCAAACTCCATATCTTGGCCTATTAGTTGCTAGGGAGTCTGCCCCTTCCTATATTTTACAGTGTCTACCATGCTGATGATGTTCTCTTTGAGCCAGTCATATTCTTTCAACACACCAAGGGCTTTGCTACAGCAGGTTCTTGGCACTTGCTTTCCCTTACTTTGGAATGTTCTTTCCTAACCTTTGACTCACTTCTAATCATACAGGGGTTCAGCTCAAATGTTACTTTCTTGGAAAGACTTTATCAGATCACCAGGTTCACACCTTCTTCATTACTCTGCTGCTATCCTGTTTTAATAGGTTAGTGTCTAATTCTCCCAAGAGAATGTAATTCTGTGAGCAAAGACACCTGCACTCCCTTTCCTGGTTCTTGGTGATATTATGGATTTAGTTTGGTATTTATTTCAGCAGGTCTTGAATGTTAGGAAGGTAGACACTGCAAGCATTTAGCTCTCACTTTCAATCTAAAGATCCAGCTTGTTTAAGGAAAGGTATTTGTCAAAAAAGGCTTACCAACTGTCATGTATGTGACAGATTTCACCTTGTCAACACGTAACTTTTCACAAAGGGTTGAAAAATCTTCTGGAAAACTTGTTTACAACTTTGGCAGGACTCCTCAAACTATTTTTGACTGATAGCTTCCTTTGTAAAGCATGTAATTTATTAAGGCATTTTAAAAAAATTCCATCCTCACTGTCAGAGCTTCAAGCAAGTTTAAGGAGTTTATCTTGATGGTTTTAAATATTCATTATACAGGGATAAGCAAAGATAATACTATTGCTACTAGTCTCAGTTTATACATGCAAATGTTAATTCCAAACAAAACATGTTTAAATATATCTGTAATCAGTGGATGGCTGTAGACAAATTCTCTCAGTAATACATGTATCTTGATCCCCATAGGGTGTCTTTTTTTTTTTTTTTTTATTTTTATTTTTTTTTTTTAGGCATCACTGCCCTCAGGTGGTGGGAGTAGGAGGCCCAGCCTTTGCTCCTAGGAGCTGGAATTGAACCTCCATCCCAGTGGGCCGCAGTCCCGCGCACAACCACTACGCCACCGGGGCTCAGCCCCCATAGGGTGTCTTAAAAGAAAAAAAATCCAATTAAAACAGCAGCATCTTCAACAAGCCCACATGGAGGAAGCGCACCAACCCATGTGATTACAAGGTGTCAACAGTATCAGGCATCAGAAAACCCCAAACAACCATTTTAATGCAAACAAGGGGCATCAGAATGGAGGCCCAAAGCCCATCTATAGACAATTGGATTTCCTTTCACAGAAGGGTCACAAGGAAGGGTGGAGTCAGCCAGGGTACAGTATAGCACCCAAAACACACACATTCCTATAGTTCTTTTATGTTCACCCACTGCTCCTCCCCACTTAACATGACCCCAGTTCTATCTTGCCATCTGGCTTGAGCACAGCATGTACACTGGTACAGATAAGAACTCTCAACACACAGGATCTGGGACAGATATGCCCCCTCAGGACCAATATTGAGAATAGTGGTATCATGAAGGTTAGAAGGGAAAGTGTGGGGATAAAGGGGAACCAATCATAATGATCGATGTACAACTACCCCACCACACCCCAGGAGAGTGAACACTAGAAATGTGGGTGAAGGGAGACAGTGGACAGTATAAACTATGAAAACAAAACAATTTATAAGTTATCAAGGGTTCATGAAGGTGGGAGGGTAGGGGACAGGGGGAAAAACAGGAGCTGTTACCAAGGGCTTAAGTAGAAAGAAAATGTTTTGGAAATGCTTATGGAAACAGACGTATAAATGTGCTTGATACAATTGATGCATGGATTGTTATAAGAACAGTAAGAGCCCCCGATACATTGAATTATTAAAAATGATAATAGTGATAATATAAAACAGTGACTTCCCAGGGAACTTCTGGGACAGATTCCAGATCAGACTATGAGGACAGTTGCTTGTCTGCTTGTTCTAATTCAGGTAATCTTGGAAGTTTCTCAAGGGACATGATTATGGGCTTATCAAGTTTTTTAAAAATTGCATTGTTCAGAAAAAGTCCAGCAAAGTTGCACCAAGGAATTTTTTCCCCCATTTTGACAGTGCAGATGCTCATTCTTTGAGTGAAGGCTATCCTATGAGAATTTTCTTGGGAAATCTTACTCCATTTACCCTACCATCCCTGATCTTGTCCCTTCAGAATTTTGCTTACCAAACTCAAAGAATAATTAAGTGTACACAGTTTGATTCCCATGAAGTATAAATAAAAGAATGCAAAATTCTTCAATGATTAGAGATGAAAACATTGCCTTCAGAGGTGTATAGAGAGAGCTGGAGGTTATGTCAAGAAGCAATAGCTTCTGGGGCAGAGTGGTGGCTTCAGTGGTTGTGTGGGGGACTGTGACCTACTGGCTTGGTGGTTCAAATCCAGCAGCAGCTCTCCAGGAGCAAGGTTGGGCCTCCCACTCCCACCAGAGGGCAGTGATGCCGCCCCCCAAAGAAGCAATAGCTTCACGGTTGAATAAAGGTTTCTATGATTTTGCAGCAACACTTTCTGATCTACCCTCATGTACCTGATACGTGAGTACATCAGCTTAATGAGCAAGACACTGTCCCACTAACAGAAGTAGAATGGCATGTGAGGGCATCCAATGCCAACATATGTGACTAATAAGGGTGTGGGCTCCAGAAGATTATTAGTGGCAGAGTTCCGAATGCTGGTACTGGGGTAGATGGCTTTGAGTGACCAGAGCTCAGGCTATTTTAGCTTGACACTGTACTCATAACTGCAGCTATTTACCAATATATTTTCAAGGTTTCTATTTGTAGTGCTTTCCCTTTGGGCCTTGATACCAAACATGAATCTGCCTGTGGTAATAGAGAACTTACTTTAAACTGGTTAAACAAGAAAGGCATTTATTTGCCCAGGTACAAAAATTAAAGGCATTGTTCTGATCAAGTGTGCTTTAGTCAGGGGTCTAATTTCATGATTTTTGGGCTCTGTCTTCCTCCATGTGTTGACTTCCCAAGTTGGTAGCTAGAGGCCTGCAGCCATGCTAATTGCTAAGTATGCAATATTGATTAACTGTCCCTTCATAAAATGAAACATTTTGAGGGAGGGGCGAGGAGGAAAGAGAGGAAGTGAGGAGTTAATACCAAGGGCTTAAGTAGAAAATGTTTTGAGAATGATGGCAACAGGTGTACAAATGTGCTTGGCACACAATGGATGTATGGATTGTGAGAAGAGTTGTATGAGCCCCCAATAGAAATGATTTAAACAACAACAACAACAACAAAAAAGATGGAACATTTTCTCAAAGTCCTCAGAATATTGCTTTTGAATTTCACTGGCCTAAATTGAATCATCAGTTATTCCTAAACCAATTCCTATGGTCAGGGGAACAATTTACTTCTTTTACTTAGATTCCTGAACAATTTTTATATGGACAATGTCATTGTACTCATCATTGTTTTCCGAATAGTGGGTCATGACTTAAGGCTGAATCATGAAATTAGTTTGTGGGTCCTAACCATCATTTAGGTGCTCTTGGCATGCTGGCACTTAGGCATTCAGCTGTAAGGCAGGCAGCTCAAACCCACCACAACTGCTTCATGGGAGAAAAACGAGCTGTCCATAAAGATTTCATCTCAGAAAGTATAGAGAATTGCTATGAGTCAGAATTGACTGGATGGCAGTAGGTTTGTTTGGTTTTGTTAACCATAATTTTAAAAACTAAATGGCGGGTCAATAATGAGAGTAGCGATAACAGGGAGGTAAAGGGAAGGTGGGAGGAGAAAAGAGGAACCGATAACAATGATCAACATACAACCACCTCCCAGGGTGACAGATGACAAGTGAGTGAAGGGAGATAGTGATTGGTTTAAGACAAGGAAAAAAATATAAATTATCAAGGGTTCATGAGGAAGGGAGGGTAGGGAAAGGGAAAAAGAGCTGATAGCAAGGGCTCAAGTGGAAAGAAAACGTTTTGAAAAGGATGATGGCAGCATATGTACAAATGTGTTTGACAGAATGGATGTATGTATGGATTGTGGTAAGAGCTGTAAGAGCCCCCAATAAAAAGATTTTTTTAGAAAGGATTTTTAAAAAATTAAATGGAATATAAAATTTAAGATGAGACCCCAATAAAATGATTAAAAACAACAAAAAAGGTGAAACACTGCTTTGAACAAATGGTAGTATTCTATGAAAGGTGTACACGCACAGCTGAATCACCATGTAAAATATTTTTATTGTGAATTAGGGTCAAAAAACATTTGAGAGCCCAAGATGAAGAGGTGCCAGTGTATATTTAAGCATGTAGATTATGTAGGGGAAGACTGGGAACCTGAAAGAAAACAGGGTATAATTTGGAAGAAGAAAATAGGTGCTGGGGAGACAGTCAACAATTTCCACTTCAGTCTGTTTAATATTTTTAATGGTAATTTATACTGAATTCCAACATAGTCATAATCAAACATATCTGTTTGTCCTCTCAGGTCTTCTAACCTTCAAAGTATAGCTCCTTTCCTAAGAATTACTTCGTTCCTTTCAACCATAAGTATACACAGTGTGGCAACTTACCCATTTTGTAATTTATCTGGTAGAAAGTACTATGGCAAAAGACTGTTTGAAAAAGCTTGATAAAAAAATAAGACAGCAATCTTGTAAAACTCACGTAACTGAATACATCCAATCATTGTCTCAGTTTGCAGAGGTTTAAAATTTGAAATTGGACAAACCTGAGAACTTTGGTACAGACAATACATAAATTTCGGAAATAGGGTAGGACACAAACAGGAGGCACCAATTGACAAGTGGGATATACTAAAGATAAAACACCTATGTACATCGAAATAATTCCCCAACAGAGTAATAAGAGAGGCCATGGACTTGGAAAACATCTTTAGCAATGACACATCAAACAAAGACCTTATTACTAAATTCTACATTACTCTGATAGCTTCAAAAAAAAAACCCAAAACTAAGACCTAAAAAGACCCAACACCTAAAAAGAAGTGTCACAAAGGCAGAAATCCAAATGGCCAATCAACATATGAAAAAATGTTCCCAATCATTAGCCATAAGAGAAATGCAAATTAAAACAACTATGAGGTACCACCTAACACCCCCAAAGATAGCCCAATTAAAAAAATCAGGAAGTAACAAGAATTGGAGGGGCTGTGGTACGATAGGAACTCTTGTTCACTGCTGGTGGATCTGTAAGGTATGTACAGCACTTATGGAAATCGATTTGGCAATATCTAAAACAAATGGAAATCGAGCTACCATGTGATGCAACAATCCCCCCTACAGGCATATACCCAGAAGTGGCAAGAAATACACCACAGCCAGACATCTGTGCTCCAATGTTCATCGCAGCACAGTTCACAATTGCAAGGAGTTCGAAACAACCCAAATTTCCAGCAATGGACAAATGGATTAAAAAAACATGATACATACATACAATGGAGTACTATGCATCCCTAAAAAGCAGTCATGAATGCATGAAGCACATCGCCACATGGGAAGAACTGGAGAAAATTATGCTAAGGGAAGTAAGTCAAGCACAACGTGAGTTGATTGACTAGTTTGTGGCAAGATGGCCAAATGCACCAAGGTCGGGATTGTGGGCAAATAGGGGACCCATTACGGTGCCTCCCTCAGGAAGATGGTGAAGAAAATTGAAATCAGCCAACATGCCAAGTACACTTGTTCCTTCTGCGGCAAAACCAAAATGAAGAGATGTGCGGTGGGTATCTGGCACTGTGGTTCCTGCACGAAGACAGTAGCTGGTGGAGCCTGAAACTACCTACAGTCCCACCTCTGCTGTCACAGTGAAGTCGCCATCAGAAGACTGAAGGAATTGGAAGATCAATAGGAGCTCCACTCTCTGAAACCTCTCTGGCCTGTAATCAGTGGGTTAATTTATGTTAAAAAAAAAAAAAAAGGAAAAGGAAAAAAAATGCAAAAGGGGCACAGGGGAAAAACTACTATATGCATTCCTGGGGTGACGTGCAGGTACTATGGGAGGGACTAGACCCCATCCAGGGACACACATGCAGCCAACTAAAGAGGAGGGGAGATTAAAAAAGACATGGGTAGTGAGGGAAAGGCACTGACCCCCTCAGGGAAGGGTGTTACCTCTCCATAGGAGAGGGAGAGGGACCAGACTTCAGCCCAGTATGCCAAGACGTGAATGCAAATACCAACACGAAGCAGGGGACCAATAAAAGAGCTCTGCGGGCTTGGTCCCAATCTCAACTACATGGAAACTCTCCCTTCCCAGCACAGAAGAATGCACTACAGAGGACAGTACTGAAGCCACAGCTCAGGAAGAGGGATGCGTCTAAACCGGGCACACAGGAGTAAATGAAGAGGGAGGGAGAGAGAGTGGAACACACCCTGGCCCACCAAGCCCCAAGTTCAATATTCCTGCTCAGAGAACTCAGTGCATAGAGAGGACCATAGAGCTGGCCCACAATGAGACAAAATGTCCCTCATTGACCTGTAGTGCTACAAAGGCCAACACTGGAGGCACAGTGCGGGAATTGTGCCATATCTGCCCCCACCACACTGGAGCAAAATGCAAAAGGCATGCAAAAGAGCAGCAAAGGGAAGAAAGCAATCAAGTCCCCAGGGAATACCAAAAATAGACTTTGGGACTAGGGTGTGGCACCCCATCAGACTTGACCTGGAACTATTTATAGACTTTTCCTTTTTTTGTTTTTTTATCCTTTTTGCTCTGCCATGTTTTTGTGCTTATTATATCTGCCTGTCTAACTAGATAGGAGAGGCAGGATAGACAATCTGGAGGAGATGATGAGGTGGTGGGGTAAGGCAGGGCAGAGGGGAGGTGGGGAAAGGAAGTGGGTGTTAACAAACCAAGGGAAAAGGGAACTACAAGTGATCTAAAATCCATGGCAAAGGGCATAGGATGTCTGGTAGGGTTTGATCACGGGCAATATAACTGAGAGAAATTACTGAAACCCAAATGAAGGCCCAGCATGATAATGGGACAAGAGGAAAGTAAAAGGAAATAGAGGAAAGAACTAGCAGGCAAAGGGCATTTATAGAAGTCTACATACAGGCATGTGCATATATAAACATTTAACAATAGGGAAATCAATCTAGGTACATATATTTATATGTTAAGTATCAAGGTAGAAGACAGACATTGGGTCTCTACTCAAGTACTCCCTCAATGCAAAAACACTTTGTTCTAATAACCTGGAATTCCGTGATGCTCACCTTCCCAACATGATTGCTGAAGACAAAATGAATGCATAGCAAATGTGATGAAGAAAGCTGATGGTGCCCAGTTATCTAAAAGATATAACGTCGGGCTGAGCCCTGGTGGCGTAGTGGTTTTGCGCGGGACTGCGGCCCACTGGGACGGAGGTTCAATTCCTGCAGTGGGGCTGGGCCTCCTACTCCCACCGCCAGAGAGCAGTGATGCCCCAAAACAAACAAACAAACAAACAAAAAAAGATATAACATCTTAGGTCTTAAAGGCATAAAGACAAACAAGCGGACACCTAAGAAGCAACGAAGTCCACATGGAAGCAGCACACCAGCCTGTGTGATCATGAGGTGTCAATGGGATCAGATATCAGGCATCAAAGACCCAGAACAAAAAATCCTATTAATGAGAATGAGGAGGAGTGTGGAATGGAGACCCGAAGCCCATCTGTAGACCATTGGACATCCCCTTACAAAAGGGTCACAAAGATGGGACAAGCCAGTTGGGGTGCAGTACAGCACCGATAAAACATACAACTTTCCTCTAGTTCTTTAATCCTTCCTCCCCATCACAACCATGACCCCAATTCTACCTTAAAAATCCAGCTAGATCAGAGCATGTACACGGGAACAGATAAGAGCTAGAAAGATAAGGGAATCCAGGACAGATAACCCCTCAGGACCAATGAGAGTAGTGATACCAGGAGAATAAAGGGAAGGTGGGGCGAGAAAGGGAGAACCAATCACAATGATATACATATAATCATCTCCCTGGGGAATGGACAACAGAAAAGTGGGTGAAGGGAGACATTGGTCAGTGTAAGATATGAAAAAATAAACACTTTATAAATTAACAAGGGTTTGGGAGAGAGGGAGGATGGGGGAGGGGGGGAAATGAGCTGATACCAAGGGCTCAAGTAGAAAGAAAATATTTTGAAAATGATGATGGCAACAAATGTACAAATGTGTTTGACAATATATATGTATGTATTATAAGAACTGTATGTGCTCCCAATAAATTGATTTAAAAAATAAAAATTGAAATTATCTGATAAGGACTTCAGACTCTTTTTTTTTGGGGGGGGGGAGCATCACTGCTCTCCGGTGGTGGGAGTAGGAGGCCCAGCCCCACTGCTGGAATTGAACCTCCGTCCCAGTGGGCCGCAGTCCCGCGCACAACCACTACGCCACTGGGGCTCAGTCCCAGACTCTCTCTAGAAAGGGCTATTTAGTTAATAAATAAGAAATCAAGGCCTACAGAGGGGGATGAACTGATCTAAGACAGTTAATTAGTTGCAGAACACAGGTCTCTTGACTCCTATTCCAGAACACTTTCCATTGCACTAATTAACAGTACAGTCAACCAACTTTAATAGTAGATAACAAACATTTGTAAGTTCAAAACCATGATTTACTAACTGACCATTAATTTTAAGAGTTGTAAATAAATTATATTTGGGGGATAAAAGTCCCATTTTTAACTTTTAAGTATTTTAAAGGCAAGTACCAGTTACTAATCTGTGTGAGGCTAAGACCATTAAAGCGAATTTCTGTGTGATAGTACAAATTGAATTTCACTTAAAACTCACTTTTTTTTTTTTGGCTAGGACATTTGATGGATATGGTTTACATGGATTGGAACTTTGCTAGGCTCTCTGAATGACTCAAAAAAAAAAGTAGATGTCTTAGTTACAAATTGTAGTGGGGCAAGATTGATATGAAGCAATCTTCATGAAAAGGACAAGGGAATTTCACTTACTTGAAATAGGAATTAAAAAGTGGAAATGTCCTTTGAGGTTGTACAAATTAGAGGAATTTTCTCATTCATAGGAAAAAGAGTAACTGTTATTTGAGGATACCATGAACATAGTATTTAGTCCTCAAATCTTAAGTGAAACACCATTTCTTCCTTCCTTTATAAGTAGTTCTTTCAGCTTGCAAGAGTCTAACTTCTAGCTCCAAGTAGCTTGAGAGATGCACTCACTCACTTCACTACCATAAAGTCATTGCCAACTCAAAGACACATAGGATGGGGTAAAATCCCTGTTGAGTAGCCAAAACTTCTTTTTTTTGTGTGTGGGCATCACTACTCCCTGGTGGGAATAGGAGACCCAGTCTTGCTCCTGGAGAGCTGCTGCTGGATTTGAACCGCCAACCCTGTGGGCTGCAGTCCCGCACACAACCATTATGCCACCGGGGCTCATCCCAGACTATAACTCTTTATGGGAGCAGAAAGCCTGGTCTTTCTCTCACAAAGCAGGTGGTTTCCAACTGCTGACCTCGTGATTCTACAGGCTCTGAGGGATAATTCCCTGAGAAAAAAATCAAAGGACTCTAATACACAAGAAAGTGAAGCTAACAATTCTCAAGACACAGTTGGATTTGGTTTTATTTTAGGAATGAACAGCCCATTCTGAAAGGGAGGTAGGGTGTTTTTTGGGGGGAGGGGGCATCACTGCCCTCTGGTGGTCGTGGGAGCTACCCAGCCTTGCTCCTGGACAGCCGCTGCTGGATTTGAACCACCAAGTCCATGGGCCGCAGTCCTGTACTCAACCACTACACCACCAGGGCTCAGCCCAGGAGGTAGGTTTTTTTTTTTGGGGGGGGGGGGGGGTTGGGGGGAGGTAGGGTTTTAACAGGGAAAAGTTTCTCTTTTGGATTCAGTCATGGTTCTGGCAATTGTGGTAGGTTATAACAATCTAGAAGTTGCTGCCTGGAAGGAAACTTGCTTTTGGTTAAACAAGTAACCAGGTGCTAAAAGCTTATTTTCACTATGCAAGTTAATTAGTCTGATAGGTTTTAGAGTAGTTGAGCAGTTGGTATCAAGAACAATCAAGGAAGTGTTAGTCTTCGGAGTCCTGATGGTGCAATGGGTTAAACTCTGACTGCTAACTAAAAGGTCAGCAGAAACCAGGAGTCACTCTGCGGAAGTCAAGGCTATTTGCATTCATAAGGAGACCCTGTAGAACAGTTCTAGTCTGTTGTATAGGGTGGTGGTAGGGTCAGTGTTTAGGACAGGAAAGCAGAAGATAGCAATAAATAATTACACGAATCAAGGTTCTCAGAGGTTGAAGGACGAAAGGAAAAGGGAGAGGTTTCACATCTCAAGACTGCCATCTCAGGCAGATGAACGAATAATGGTCCAAGTTGACGAATCACTTTAGGTCTAAGCTAGTGGTTCTCAAACTTCCTAATGCTGAGATCCTTTAATACAGTTCTCATGTTGTAGTGACCCAACCATCAAATTATTTTTGTTGCTACATCACTGCCATTTTGCTACTGTTATGAATCGGGTGACCCTCGTGAAAAGGTTGTTTGACCCCCAAAGGGGTTGTGACTCATAGGTTGAGAACTGCTGGTATTATATGCAGGTATTATAGCATTTACAGCATATGCAGGTATTATAGCATTTTTATTCCTTTCCAACTGGAGTACATTTAATTCTAGGATGGTTTGTTTATGGTATAAGAAATTATCTTTTTCCTGGAGGGAGGGAGAATGTTTTGAGAGTGATGATGGCAATGGGTGTATAAAAGTGGCCTGCATACAACTGATGTTAGGGATTGTGATGGGAGTTGTAGGGGCCCCCCAATAAAATGATTCATTTAAAAAAAGGGGGGGAGGGGAAAGGGGAGGTTTTTTTGTTTTGCTTTTTTTTAAGAGGAGCTTGTATCAAGGGCTCAAGTGGAAAATGTTGGGAAATGTATATGGAAACGTGTGCAAATGTGCTTGATACAAATGATGTACTGAATGTTGTAATAGCTGTAAGAGCCCCCAATAAAATTTTAAAAAATTATCTTTTTATAGCATTTCACTTGATAGTTATTTTAGTTCATATTTTTATTGCTAAATTAAGCAGGCAGAATCTGAAGTAGACTTCAAAATTTGAGAACATAAGATTTCAAATGTCCAGATTTTAGTAGGTGCTTTTAGCTATATTTCAAAATCACCTTTTTGTTTTGTTTTGTTTTTGTTTTTGGGCATCACTGCTCTCCGGTGGTGGAAGTAGGAGGTCCAGCCCCACTGCTGGAATTGAACCTCCGTCCCAGTGGGCCACAGTCCCGCGCACAACCACTACGCCACCGGGGCTCAGCCCCCCTCAAATCACCTTTTTGATGCTTAGGAAGAAATGTCTGAAAGGCAGTGACTGGGAGGTGCTGCTACATTAAAGAATGAGGAATCTGGGAAACATAACATAGATGAACCAAGAGGACCTTATACTAAGCGAAACTAGTTAATTCACAAAAGGACAAATATTGTATGAGACCACTACTGTAAAGTGTCAAGGAAAAATGCTAAAAGATTCTTTGATGGTTACCAGGGGTGGGAGGGGAAGGATAAGTTACTGGCTAGAGAGAGGGTAGACACGTGTTAACTCAGGTGAAGAGAAATGATGTATAGTGAGAAGAGGTTGGTAAAAAATGGGGAGGCAGGGGACAATGGGAGCAAGGGGTAAAGCAAAAGAGGTACGTAATTACTCTTATATGCACTCCTGCAAAAACAATTACCTACAAGCAGATTCATGGATAGACATGAGTAAGTGTGGGAAGGAGAGGGGAGTATACCCACAAATATACAACCCAGTTTATGAAAACTTCTTAGGCATAACCAAACACCATGAGGGAAGGCGTTATTGGGCAGAGGTCAGCAAATTCTTGAGGCTGAAGAGTCAATCCTGTCCCTCCTAGCCACTTTAAAATCACTCAATAGCCCTAAGTATGTTTTTCCAAACAAATGAAATCACTGTGATCTGAAATAAAAACCTTCAAAAGTTTTCAATGTTACTTCAGAGCCACAAATGGCTTGGGAGCCATAGTTTGCCGACCATTGGCTTAAGGGTTAAAGACCATCGTTTCAGAGAACACCCAGTCAATTGGCACAGTCTGTAATGTTCTAAATCCTATTAAAGCTCACGTGGTCACCCAAGATGTAATTATTGGTCTCACCCTGTCTAGAGGAAAACTAAGTAACAAAACTAAGTAACAAAAACTAAGACAGGAAACTTAGTCCAACTGGCCAATTAGAACTAATGGCCTAGACCAGAACTACATAATGCCTACTTACCATTATCGACTGCTTTGAATGGGTTGCAGATGAGTGGAAGAATAATGTGGAACAAAATTCAAAATCATAAAAAAAAAAAAGACCAGGTCAGATTGACTAGTGGAAATCTCAGGACATTGACTCTTAGGCACACTTCAGAGCTGGAAATGAATTCACTTTTTTTTTTTTTTTTAATGAAGTCACTCTTATGATAGGTCTATAAGGGGAACACTAATACTGAGGAAGATATGAACACTTTAGAGACAAAAAGTAGAACACCTACTCAAGAACAAAATTCACAGGACTACAAAGGAGGAATGGAAACAGAAAACAGGAAAAAGTGGGGTAAGTGATGTTACAGTGTGGGGACAATCAGTAGCAAGAAATAAAACATGAATTGTCATCAGAAAACTGATCTACTCTGTAAACAAACCTTCACACAATTCACAAAAACTTTTCTAAGTTAAAAACAAACGGGAAGACCCATTTTAAATTAAATGATGGGATGTGTCTTGTGATCTCAGGCAAGTGCACAGTCCCTAACTCAGCAGAATGACCGTAGATGCTGATGACACACAAGGTATATTGGAAAATACCTGATAAGACAAATAGGTAAAAACTGTGTCTTAGGGAAGGCTAAGACTTTATGAAGTAGAATGCAGATGTGTTTCCAGAGAACAAATTCAGGTTGATAAACGAAGTTTTGCTAGGGTATGGTTGGGTTGGAGGGCACTAATAGGTGTTGCACAAGTATTTCTGATGACCTGCTTTACATATTCTCATTTTAGTAATAATCCTTTAAAGGTGTCATTATAACTTTACAGATAACTCAGGTTAAGAGAGGTGGCAATTGTCTAAGGTTACGGAACTGGCATTGGAGCAGAGACCTTTGTCATCTACTCTACACTTTGTCTTCTGAGGGAAGGCACTCCTCTTCAAAATGGGAGGTAAGGTTGGCAGAGATTAAATGAGTAATGGTCATTTATGGCAGCTCTTGATGACAAGCATAACATGATTAGGATTGATAGGGTGTTTTAATAATCTTTAAACATAGCCAAACAGGCTGAGCCCCGGTGGCGTGGTGGTTGTGCGTGGGACTGCGGCCCACTGGGATGGAGGTTCAATTCCAGCTCCACAGGAGCAAAGGCTGGGCCTCCTACTCCCACCACCAGCGGGCAGTGATGCCCCAAAAAACCAAACAAACAAACTAAATATAGCCAAACATCTAGAGTATGAAATTTGCAAACATTTAGGTAGGAATTTAGAAGTAGAAAATTTCTAAACATGTTCCTATTTCCATCTCTAGTACTTCAATTGAGTCAGTGGTGACATTTCCTTGTTTACTTCTAACTACCACACTGAATGTTGGCTAACCAGGGTAAGTCAAAAAAGAATTCTGTCCATGTGCAGTGTATGCAAGTATAAACCACCACATCCAGTGAACAGAAAACCACTTTTTGGGGCTGAGCCCTGGTGACGTTAAGTGGTTGAGTGTGGAACTGCAGCCCGCGGGCTTGGTGGTTCAAATTCTGCAGCGGCTCTCAGGAGTGGCACTGGGTAGCGCCCACGACCACCAGAGGTGGTGATGCCCACAAAAAAGACCCCCCAAAAAACACTTTTTGATGGTCTATCCACCAACATTTCTTTTTTGAGTACCCATTTTAAAAAGGCCCTGTTGCAGATAACAGAAATAGCTGGGTAAGATCATAGAGGATAGTCCAATAACTATCATGATAACAGCAGGCCATTACAATGGTTGGGACAGAAGCAAAAGCAAATGTGAAATGATAAGAGCTCAAATAGGAAGATAATGAAAACACCTAGATAATTGGGCCTAAGCATACAAGAGTGGATAGAAGATTGTCAAGAAGCAAGGTAGGAAAGCAATTGGATTTTTTTGAGACATGGAGAATGGAAGACTTCAATATTTAGGGAATGACAAATTCTTCATGGGCTCTTTGGTAAGGATAGTGGTCTTTCATTCTATTTTATGAGATTCCTGGCCAAGAAATAAAAGCAGAATTGCCCCACTGCCCAATGGACTGGAACGAAAGCTGAATACATTACGTATAACTACATGAGGAGCTACTGGAGAACCAAGTTGGAAGTACAAGGAAATGCATTTGTGATGGTACATGTAATTTACCTAGATTCACTAACAGTCTACCAAGTCAAGTTTGTATTGGGAAATTTCTGACTTCTTCCTTAATGCATATGCCTTAGTAAGACCTATGGTTTGAATAAAAGTCCTGTGTGCTACAAAACCCTCAGGAACAGTAATGGGAGTAATGATACCATGAGGGTAGGGGGAAAGATGGGGGAACCAACCTCAATGATCGATGTATAATCCCTTCCTGCCCCGCCCCCCAAACTAGGACTATGAACAACAAAAACATGGGTGAAGGGAGACAGTGGACAGTGTAAGATATGAAAAAAGTAATTTATCAAGGGGTCACGAGAGTGGGAGGGCTAGGGAGGGGAAAAAGAGGAGCCAATACCAAGAGCTCCAGTAGAAAATGTTTTGAAAATGATGACAATATATGTACAAATGTGCTTGATATAATCGATGAATTGTTCTAAGAATTAAGAGCTCCCAATAAAATTATTTGTATAAAAAGAGTCCCGTGTGGCTGGTGGGATTCAGGTTAAACAATAGGTCAAACAAGATAGGGATTAGATGTTGACCAGATAGGCTATGGAATTAAGAGCTTTACTTGTGTATCAGCGTTTCCCATGGAAGCCATTAAAATAATCTTGCATCATATAAAGAAAAAGAAAGTACTGGAGCGCAAGTAAATAATCTTTTTATTTTCATCTTACATTTGGTTATCAAGAACATGCAAAACCATCCAATATTAATGAGAGCAGTGTTTCTGTGTCTTTTTATCACATATCCGTTTAATATTAGGAGTAATATTGCTGAGCCGGATACGCATATGAGGTGCAGCATCCAGTCTTTTCCTGTATTTTGTCTTGGTTGCAGCATAATATGAGAACCCGGTTTCACACAGGTGCATTGTAGCAAAAGGAAGAAGAACATGAACTGCACGCCTTGCAATGCTTGGATATTCTTGAATTAGGCTGCTCCAAAAATCATTCAGTGAAAGTTCACTGAAATTTTGTTTCACTTGAGAATCAGATGTTAAATCAATCAAGCTCTCATAGTCTCTCGCTACTAGTGAGGCTGGCTTGACAGCTACTGTAAATGGGTTTCTAACCCAAGAATTATTGTCATTGGTCACAGGAATATATTTTAACAGAGTAGCGTGCAAGCCCCTTAGGTGCTGCATGATGGCACTGCAAGTATCTTTATCAACCACAGAATTAATTTCAGACAAAAAGTCACTGAGCGTAGGAAAACAATCAAAGTTTCCTTCTTCTACAAAGGAGGCCCAACACTGCAATTTCCTTAACAACAATGACGTTTTTTCAAACACTGTAAAAACGGTCACATTCTTCCCTTGCATCCACAGGTTAACCTCATTTAATTTAGTAAAAATATCTGCAAGATATGCAAGCCTTAGCAGCCAAGATGTATTAGTTAAACAATCAGATAACCGAAAAGCAGAATCCATGAAAACCAACAGTTCGCGACGTAACTCAAAAAGTCTCACAAGAACTTTACCTTGGGAAAGCCACCTCACTTCAGTATTTAGAAGAAGTGCTGTGTGCTGAGCACCCATTTCTTCACATAAAATTTTTAGTAGCCTAGATCGATGTGGTCGAGCTTTAATATAATTGATGATTTGTGCTGCTTGCTCTAGCACATTTTTCAGAGACGCAGGCATTATTTTAACCGCAAGCGCATGCCTATATAATAGGCAATGACTACTGGTGCTTTCTGGTGCCACAGATTTTATCAGGGCAACAGCTTCGGCGATTTTTCCCTCCAGTGCCCGAGAAGCATCAATACACACATCAACACATTTTCCCCATTCGATTTCATGTTTCTGCATAAAACTATTGATGCAGTTAAATATTTCTTCACCAGTAGCATTACTTTGTAACGAATCGCATAAGAGTAGGTTCTCCTCAATAGACGTATTAAACCTGTAACGAACAAACACAAGCAGCACAGCCAGTCCAGAGACATCAGTGGACTCATCTAGTTGCAGTGAAAACCCATCACAAGTTTTCAGTCTGCAAACAAGTTCTTCTTCGATATCGGCAGCAAGATCCTTAATGCGACGTGCAACAGTGCTGTTGGACAACTGTACCGCATCGATTTTTTTACTATATTGTTCGTCAAACAACCGCATCACTACATCTTTTGCACAAGGCTTGATAAGCAATTCTCCAATAGTATGAGCCTCTCCACTCAGTGCTATGTGATAACTTACATTGTATGATGCTTCAGTGGCACTTTCATTATCTGTATTGACAATTTTAGGTGCTGGAGGCTTACTATTTTCTGGGGAATCAAGATGTTGCTTGAAAAAGTTTATGTCCTTGTCTTTATATGCAGCATGTTTCGTTTCCAAATGTCGCCTAAGCTTACTGGGGGCTAACGAGCTATTGGATAAAACTTTTTTACATAATACACACTGAGCGTGTGGGGCATCTCTATTTCCAAAGTAAGTAAATCCAAAAGACAAGTAACTTTCATCATATTTTCTTCTTTTTGGTTTCTTACTAAATGCCATTTTGTTGGAAGCATACATAAATTTGACCCTGGAGAGTTCACCTTCTGATTTTTTAGAAACTGATGGCTGCAACTGTTCATCTTCACTTTGTAATATTCCAACCTTCCGATCACTTGATTCAGACACAACCTGATAACAAAGTGACTCTACCTCTTGTTTCAGACTTCCTTCTTTCAGCAACAGATCCACGGGCAATGACTTTGTGGTACAAAACATGGTTACATTAGCATACACACCAAGTATCTGGAACGTGCTGGAATTATACAACAGGAACCATAAAAGGCGAGCAATCATCAAAGAGATGACAGCCACATATCAGTTAATTTGCAAATGCTGCGTATGCATCAAAGGGCAGATGGGACATCTTATGTTCATGTATCAGGTGATCTCTCATGCGACTTCCTGGTGCTCTCAGGTTGGGCCACCTTTTCTTAAAGGTAGATTATCACATAAAAATCAAAGCTATATAAATGAGTTCAGCAAGTTCATGCCTTTATCTTAAAATACACATTACAAGGGAAAAATATTGTTAGCCTTAATGTTTTTCTCAGAAGACTTAGTAACTTAGTAACAGAGAATATTAATATTCTGTAAAACACATCTTGGGCTAACTTATGCATATTTCGAAGAAAGAGACCTTGAAGAGTTAAAGGGTATGTACCAAGGTAGTGATTGACAAACTGTAAAGGGTTGTAAACACTTTTGGCTTTTAGGTCATACAGTCTTTGTCACAACTACTCAAATAGTGTAGTTGAAGCCAGACTACAATGGGCATGATTGTGTCCATGATTCCTTTTCTTATAAACAGAGCATAAGCCAGATTTTGCCAACTCTGTCCTGTATAGTATTTTGAAATCTCTCGTAACTTAGTGATGCCTACCAATAGATAAACTCATTTGTGACACTATCATACATCTCAAGGGTCCCTTCAGAGCTAGCAAGGATTCTGAGGAATTACATTCACACAGCCCAAAGTTTTATAAAAGAGGGAGTTAGCTTACATACCAGATACTAAGGTATAAAAATAAACTGTGGACCAAGTTTGCTACTTGTTTCCCTGGACTAAAAATCACATACATGTTTATATCATCCAAATTATGACTCATTCACAGACATGTACATCTGTTGTTAATGGTTACTCTGCATCCCATTATAGATGAAGGCTTAACTCATTGGACAGCCATCTTAACAGAGTTATTCTCTAGTCAATGAAAAAGAAGCATGATTCAGAGGAAAATTAAGGTAAATTTAAGAACCTTTAAAGACTACTATTAGATTTATAAATTAGTGTATACAGATTCACTATGCAAATATTGTCAGAGTTACTTTTGATCTTTACGATTTGGCTACTGGGTAGGCTTCAAGTAGTCTCACACTAGATCTTAAGTCAAAATGGTTCTGTTAACAGCTAGAAGGCAAAATACCTCAGATGAGTGGCACTCTGCTGTAATCACATTTCTCCCATTTTGGCAGCTTGAGGCAGAATCTTCAAAAGAATAAAATTAAGGGATGGGGTGGGAAGGGGAGTAACAAAAGCCTAGAATGAGAGAAAGCATTGAGATTAGACCTTGAGCTAACAGCTAATTAATCACAAACTTCTAAGATGACCATTCATTACAATTTGTTTTAGATTCACGGTGTGCAAATGATTCCTCATTGCAGTGCAGATTTTGAAGTGAAATAGAAGATGCTTAATACAGTAAAGACATGAATATATTCAGCCTGTTAAAAGCAATGTCACCCTCTGGGGACACTCTCCCTCCCCCTCCCAGTCAATTTCTTAGAAGTAGAATTACAAATTATTGTTCAAAAAACTAAACTAAAAAAATTTAAGTACAGCCATGTCTTAATATCTATAAAACTAAAGATAGAAAGTAATCTGAAATCAAATCAAAATGGAAGTATTACATGAAACATACACTTTGATTTTGGCTTTGTCTTTTGAATAACCTATCTCCCAAGGTTACTAAAGTTCAAGTGAACGTTGTTTACTATCTGCTCGTAATGGTGCTAAGTAACCTCATAGATTAGCTCCTTTAATCCTCAAATCCAAATGCCAAGGACTATTGATGTTAATAGATATAAGTGGACAAACATAGAAAGGTTAAAATCATATGGCCTCCTTCCTGGGGTATGGGTGAAGGAAGAGATCCCGAGCATTATAAGCTATGACAAAATAATTTATAAATTATAAAGGGTTCATGAGGGAGGGGAAAAAATGAGCTGATACCAAGGGCTTTAGAAAGCAAGTGTTTTGAGAATGAACATGGCAACACATGCATGTATTGTGGTAAGAGTTGTATGAGCCCCCAATAAAATGATTTTAAAAAAAGAGAATGGTGATGGAAACAAATGTGCTTGACACCATGGATGGATGTATGGACTGTTATGAGTAGTACAAGCCCCCAATAAAATGATTTTTAAAAAAGGTTAAATAATCTGCTAAGTTAACACAGCTTCTAAGTGAAGAACCCAGAACCCCAAAAGTTTGCAGAGCGGGTGCCCAGCCATTACATGTGTCCCTGCACACTCTTAACTCCCCAAGTGCTAAAAACAGCTAGTACCAAAAGATGGGCAGTGCGGAAAGAAGCGACTTTCAAAGGGTTGCTGCCGGAAAGTAAAAGGTTTCAGTTTGGTAACAACAGAAAGCCAGATTTCCATGCACCAGCAACAAGAGGTGCATCTCTCCCCCATATGG